>SRMA01024107.1:0-196594 GCA_007224835.1 Danionella cerebrum | reverse complement strand
TACGCTAAACACGTGCAGCAAAAAGTAGAGTGTTGATTTAACTCCCACAGAGTTGATTTTATTACTTTTCCTGGGTTTATATATAATAGTTTTTGTTTTTTTTACACAGAGTGAGAGTTAATTATATAACTCCCAAAAATTGTTGGAACAATTTGGAACAACATTGTAAGGAGTTATTTTGAGACTAAATGTATTTCAATTGCATTATAAACGGGGTAAAACTTTTTTAACACTTTAAAGAATTTCTTTTTTATTTTACTCTGAAAATGTTTTATAATGTATGCATTTTAATCAAAACATCAGAAACATTGTATGCTGTTTGAATACTGTAATGAATACCCATGTGAGGATGCCGTCTTAATGACGACCATTGCACGCAGTCATTGAAATAAAATAAAATATCGAATGGCTCGAAAAAGCTCAAAAGGTCTTCACTTTTCCAAATGCTCGCTCAACGACAAGTTATTTGACATAAAAATAGGCATTTCAATTAGCAGGTCACTACACAAGTCTAGCTTTCTACCCTAACCACAGAAACTGGTGGTAAAACACGAACACGAACATCAAACTGGAAAGAACCAAGTGGGCGGAGTCTAATTGCGTCTCTTAATGGGTTAATTTAACACTATTGGACACACTCTGTAAAATAACCCTGGCTTAGAGCAGCGCTTAATAACAGAGCACAGAGTAGGGATGTCCTGAGCCGATCATAAAGATCGGTATCGGGGCCGATCGAGGCATTTTTTAACTGATCGGAATCGGCTCTATCTATCGGACCGATCGAATGTTTACGTCAGCTACGTCACGCACGTGTCGCAAACTCGCATGTTAAACTCGCATGTTGTTTACTACTTGCAATACGGTGCTAAGATGTCTGCAGTGTGGAAGTATTTTAAGTTGGAAAGTGATTCTAGTCTGGTAGCTACATGCAACGTTTGCAATGCAAGCTGTTGTGTGCTGCCCCTTTAAGGACGTTGATGACGTGCTTAGAGCGTGCGTGAATCAGGAAGAAATATGAGAGACTCGCATGTTTGTGGTCGTGTTAAAAAAAAAGGTTCAAGCTCTACAAAAACCTTCATTTAATGCTTATTTATTCCCAGCGCGGTAAGCTAATGTTTAAAAAAGTATATTTTGTTTATTTAAAAGGGATTTCATAGATCGCTATTTGTTATTTATATTAGCGCCTAAGCGCCTAAATAGCGTGTTTAAGTTTTGTGTGTTGTGATGATTTACATGTCTTTATCTAATAGGTTTGTGACATGTTGAAGTGTTCTTTCGTAACTTAAAATGTGTAACATTTTCGTTGTTGAAGAAATAGAAATGTTTATTTACTGATTGTTATTTAATACCCCATGTAAAATATATTATTTTCTCTTTTTTTTCTAGTTTGACGCGGTGGTACAAGCAAAGCAGCCTTTAATACTACCAACTTGATAAGGCATCTTAAAACGAAACACACGACAGAATATTGCGACTTCACTGAGCTGTAAAATTGAGATTTTATATTTGTGAGAAATAAAAAACTGTAAAGGAACAGGTTGCTTTCAGTTTTTTTTATTGATGCACTGCTGAGCTATTTGGTTGTCAAGAGTACACACTGGATTGATTTAATAACCTGCATGCACTTAAAGTGTGCAATTAGCACAAGGAAAAGACAAGTATCGGATCGGGACTCGGTATGGGTCGATACTTAAAATTAGATGACTCGGATCGGATCGGGGGCTCAAAAAACCTGATCGGGACATCCCTAGCACAGAGTGTTAAAAGCAACTCAAATGGAGTTAACACCCCCCAAAAAATCACACTCTCTTTTGCAGTGTGACATCTCCAAATGAAAAGAAGGACTAAATAGTTTCCAAAATGATAAAACGCCCATTTAAAACAACGAGGAGTGTTCTGGTAATTTTTCTAATTGAACTCAACACTGAGTTGTTAAAATTATTCACTTTGTGTGCTTTTCTAACCATACATCATGTTCTTGTGTAAGTGCAGATCCATGAACTCGTGATGTACAATTAGCAACAAGTATTTTAGCAACATTTTAAACCATTGTTTGTTTGCAGAGTTGCTGTAGAACCTAGACAGATGATGAAATAATAGCTTAATGATAGTCACACACTTGCAACATTGCTTACAGTTAAAATATGCCGGCTATTGTTTAAGTAAAGTGGACGAGTTAAACTGGGCGGGAGTGTAAAACAAGAAAGAGCAAGATGAAGGAATTTTCATTGTAGCCGTGCAATGATGCATTTAATCATATCAATTACCCCTCTGCTCTAAACTCTGAGCATAATGCAAAAATTGTGAAGGAAAACCTGCAGGACGTGAGAGACGCGTGCTGCAGGGAGAGGCTGGAATCTGCTCATGCTTTCCTCACGAGTATCACATGCTGAACCCTGTTCGCTCGGGGCATGATTCGCACTGAGAGCGTTCATTATATATGAACTAAAAGCATTACATGCAGACACCGACCAGTTTCCCACTGCACATGCCATTCAAGTCAGCAGACACCCACAGGACTCCCTTCTGTTTCACACACTTTTCCAGCTGCTGCATGTAGGGTAATAGAAAGAAAGAGCTTCCCAGAGCTGTCGGCAGTTTTTCTTCTTTCTCAGCTGATATAAATCACTCTCGCCATGATGCCTCCTACCACAGAACACACAAGCAAGTTCATGAGAAAATACGGGAAAAGACATTGGTACTGGTAACTGACTTCTGACACTTGTGAGAATGTCTTTTAAGCGTTTAATAGCTTTACAGTTTGCAGCAGTTGTTGCAACAATGGAAAACATGCTCTTCTTAATAGATCTGCGTTATGTGCAATAGCGATCAGTAAAGTTGGCAATGGTCTGCATCTGCTGTCTACTGGATCTCTCCAAGATTAACGTCACCGATGTACTTCGTATGTGCAAAAAAAAAAAAACTGCCAGTAAGCTAGAAAAGGGATTATAATTATACACAGCCTCGTTTATACAAAGTTCAATTCGAAATCACGCTGAAGGTGTTGCTCATGCAGCTACTTTTTAAGCTCAAGACATGCCGGGTCTTATGAGGAAGTTTAGGGAATGCTACAGTAATCCATTAGTATAGATACAGCTGTACTTTTGCAGTCTCTGAAAGCTATAAACACACTTTTTCTGGACTCTTTTATAAATTCCAATAGAACAGATGACAAATGAGTGTCATTACATTGAGGCGGAGGTGCTTCACGAGTGCAAAGTATTCCATTGGTTACCCACCTAAAAGGTACATGGGATAGTATTTCTCCCAAAAGCTTGAACTTCCAAAACCTGGTTCTGGGTGAAATAGGTGTCCAAAACTTTTTTATTTGGTTGCTCTTTTTTTGTCCCTGTGACCCCGAAAGGGAATAAGCGAGTAAGGAAAATTGATGGATCGATGGAATTTTTAGGGTATTATTGGTCCATTATAATCTATACTACCATTACTTACTATAGCACCATTACTTGCCAAAAAAAAAGTAAAGAAAATAGAGTAAAAGTATCTAAATGTGACTCAAACTACGAGTAAAAGTTAGCTCTTCCAAAACTACTTAAGAGTAGTGAGTAAAAAGGATTAAAGGGTATAATAATATTATTGGAAAAAAACTTCCAGCTTTATTTATTTTTAGATGGAACCAGAATGTAACAATTAATAATTATCTTACAATAAAGACTTTTTTCTAAGTCAGAGCCATTAACTTAAGGGTGTTTCTAAGCAAGATAGAAACAGAGGAGAAGTAAAGGGAGAAAGAGAAGAAAGAAACAGATAAAAAGAGCAAAGGGGAAAAAAGAACAAAGAAAAGCATGAAAGAAAAGAGACAGATAGCATAAACAGAAATGCAGGATAATAAGATAGAGAGGGAAAGTAAAGAAAGAGAAAAAATTGAGAGCAAACAGAAAGAGAGGAGCAAGAGCGAAAGAGAGAATGCAATAAAGAGAGCAAAACAGTAAAAAGAAAGAGAGAATCAGTACGACACAATTAAACAATCAAATATTTTCCTGGCGATTGAAACGATAAAAGAACATTTCTTTTTTTGCCAAACAACTTCTATTTCTAGTGATTGCATTGATATTGGATTGGTTACGTTCACTAGATCTCGTTTTTGAGGGATTGTTTCTTTACATGCTAAAAAAATAATAATAAAGTAGTTTGAGGGAAAGTAGAGCAATAAAAGCATAGATACAGAACTAGAAAAGTAGTATCATTACCTAAAGTTCATTTTATATTTGATAGAACAGGCCTCTACATTGACCTTATGCTATTTAGATCTTAAACGAATGCTATTTTTTATTTACTACTGCATTTGCATAGTTATTAAATATAATCTATAGTGTTCCGCTGTGCTCCGTATTCTAAATATATATAGATTTCTGCGCACCGTCTGATTCCAATTCTTCAGAGTGAGCTAATTCCAGGTGCTCTGGCTACAAGATGACTCAGCACATCTCTTGAAGGTGTTTACAGGTTGATGATTCTTCTCACGACACATGTCGGGGCGTGGGGGGGTGGATGTTATTCACACATGAAATGCTTCGGATTCAAACCTTGACTGCTTGTTCGACATTCTTGGCCAGTTACACCACAGATCAATTATGAAAGCAAGACTATGAAAAGCTGCTCTATTTGTCTTTAAATGTTTGCCCATTAAGTGTTCAAGATCCACCTATAAATCTCTCAAGCAGGTGCCTGAAGACGGCAGTGACTCATGGTGACTAGTTCAAGGATCCAGACATGAAGAGCAGGTACCTACATAGTATTTCAATCCCCACATGTGCTAATGAACCCGGTGCTTGTGAAGTCAGCCTTGAAAACAACATAAACATGCCGTTTTCTGTAAAGTTTTCTGTAAAGTTACAGTATTATTTTAGTAGACCTCAAAACTGAAGCAAAGCATCACTCTACTAGGAATTTTAGGAACGTAATTGAGTTGTTTACACTATTGATATCTATAAAATGTGGAATTACTGTTGAAAACGTTGACTTTGAAAGAGCAAATGTACACATTTTTGCATGTAAACATTGATAAGTGGTCATCAGATATCAATAGAGAATCGTGTTTTTTTTTTTTTTTTAATATCATGAATAGATATCTACTGAGATTTTCAAGTCAACCATCTCTAGTATTTACAGAGAATGGTCAGAAAAAGAGAAAATGTCCAGAGATAAATATCCTGTGTGCACAAATGCCTTGATGCCAGAGGTCAGAGGAAAAGGGCCAGCTGAAAGAAAGGCAACATTATGGATGTGCCTACAATTCTGCATTAGCTGCATGATACTATCACATCAATTTGGAGCAAAATCTCTGAGGAATGCTTCCAGTTCCTTGTTGAATCCATGCCACAAAGGATTAAAGCAGTTCTGAAGGCAAAAGAAGATTCAAACCGGTACTAGAAAAGATGTACCTAATTAAGTGGCCAGTTATTAGACTCTAGGGAGAGTAGAGCTATGAAATCCTGCAATAGTGTTCAAATCAACACTGGAACTCTAGATATTTAGCATTAGTTGACTTTAAAATACACAAATATTTGGACCACTTGCAACCAGCTGATCCATTGATACTCGGCCTAATTAACCATGAACAGAATGTTACTTCTTGCATTATTTATAAAAGCCTGCGCTTCCACCGTTTTCAAATTCAAATGAAAGCATCTGCTAAAAGAATAAATGCTTAAGTAAATGTGCCTCAGCTGCAGTTGCCTCCAAGAGGAGAAGACAGGAAACAACTGCTTCTGCGTGGTACTCTGGTGCACCCTTCACCTTTCACCCTCAGTGACCGGCAGCTGCCCTGCCGTCGGTGTGGTTTTCAGAGAAAGAGTTTACCTTTAGCATTGCATACGATTACGGCTCACACTGTACAAACTGCACAAGAATTCCTTGTATTGTTTGGGCTTTGGCGTGTCTCCGTCCACGCACTCCAGGTTTCCGGACGGCGAACCTCCCGCACCCACACACTCCCTCCAGCCACACCTGAAATTCTTGTACATAAATGAGCATTTACAGAACCTAAACGGAAAAGAATATAAAGCAGCTTAGTGTTTTTGCAGACACAAAATACAGTGAAGATGATTGTTGAACATCAGGGTTTAGAATACAGAAAGCTCTCAGAGATTTAAGCTCTCTGTTTCAACTGTAAGGAAAACTGTGCAGAATTGGAAGACCAGAATCACAGCTCTTGTTAAGGCCCAAAGTGACGGACCAAGAAAAACCTGAGATAAGCAGAAGCGATGGATCAATCACGGACAACCCACAGACCACCCCCAAAGACCTCTTGCTACAGATGCCGTCACTGTATTCAGTGCACTTTTCACAAGGAGATGCTGTATTGTAATCTCCTGAATATAGCACTAGCAAATCAGAGAAACCACACAGGAAACATTAGCCACCACATGTACGGTAACAATCTGGCAACCACCTAGAGCATTCTGCAACCTACTGAGGAATATTTAAAAAAACCACCAACATTGTAAAGGTCTCTGCAGATTTAGATCAGACGCATGACTCTCACATGTCTCACACATGGCGCTTACAGGAAACCTCCTTTCAAGTGTCTTTGAACATGTTCTCTTCATGTGCAGAGTCTGGAGCTGAACACTAAATCAATCACATGCCGCAGCTGTGTTATGAATATTCACGAGCATGACTCAGGCACAACTTCTGTCTCTCACTTCTTCAGGTTCAAAGGGCTCCTGGGATCGGCACTTAGGAACTTCTCGTCATTATTTGCAGACCAAACACTACATTCAAGTTTGCTCTTGAGATTAGTCTCTGAGGATCCTGGTTGTTAGTCTTTCCAGCAGACAATCGGTTTGCGTTTGATGAGGATATATGATTCATCCTACAAACATGAAAGAACATAATTTGAGACCCATTTTGCACGTGTTTGAACCAAGTTTTGTGAAGAAAATTTTTTCAAATTTGAACAGTGCCCTCAAAAACTGGGTAGCTCAAAAATTTCCACAATTCCATCCAATCAGAGAGGAGGCTTCTGTATTCTGAGCAGACTTTGAAGCCTTATCTTGGAATTGTGGCAGATTGTAATGTTTTCTGAAGTACCTCAGGGCTCAGTACTGAGTCCTCTGCTTTTCTCATGTATATTCTTCCACTGGTAGCCATATTAAAAAAAAACTATACCAAGTTGTATCTAATCTCCTACAATTCAATAATAGTGAGACTGAAGTTGGCTTAAAACATCCTTCACCCCCCATCCTTTTTGGTTTAGAGCCAGGTTAAGAACTTGGAAGGCATTTTGAAGCCCTGCTGTTAGATTACTGCCACTTATACTTGGTCTTCCTGTTAAATTAGTCCTTAAAAGCCGCTTGGTACAAAATGCTGTGATGATGATTATCATGCGCACCTCAAAATCTGACCACATCACCCCTGTTCTGCAAGAACTGCAGTGGCTTCCTGTGGGGGTTCAAAGTGCTTCTTGTGACCTATAAGGTTAGTGATTAGATCGATGCCTTGAACCCTATACCTCTTTTCGGTTCTATGGTTGGAGCCCCCACCTCCCAATTTTTCCATAAACAGGAAGTTGTTTATTACTCAACCATGCAATGTCTGACCATGTTCAAATTTGGCATATGTGTTAAGAGTTCATGTCTGAACAAATCTAGCACCCTACTGTGTCTGTTATTTCCTAGTGGGGGAATGGAAAATCACATTTTATACAGTTTATACTGCTATTTCAGTGTTTGAAAGACATGTTTGACATTTGACACACTTATGTAAGGGACCAATACATACAAAAAAGTCAATTGGAGCAAGTTGCCAGGTTTTTAATTTTCTTGCTTGAGGTGATCGGTGTGAAAGATCTTTTCACTCGTCCATACAATGTTTTTTGCACAATTTTGTGATTCAAGGTGAACCCCATATTTGCACAGTTGATAATTTCAGAATATTATTTGAACAACGTTTTTATCCAAAACCACTGATGATTGGGGTAAAACAAGTGTTTTTTATTCTGTTATGGAGTTAAGATTTTGTTTTGTTTGGCTTTCAATTAGCGAAAACATGAGAGTTGTAATGATCCTGAGTGAGTTAAGTGTCTGTTTCATTTTTGAGCAATGCACTGAAATACTAACATGAAATTATCAAGAGTGTTGTTCACTTAAATCGATGTTTATCACAGTTTCTTATCTAGTATGTACTAGGACATCCTGGTAAATACCGTTAAAAGGCTCAAGACCACGAGCAGGAAAGATCAGACACTCATTAGCATTAGCAGTAGACTAGGATAGAGTCCTGTTAGCAACGTCTGGAAACCCTCATCCAGGGTTTTCCCTCCATGAGTCACCGCTGACTGATAAACTTTCTGTTTCCTCTTCCAAAGACCCTCTTTCACTTTCCGCTCACTTTTTTCAGGAGACAGGGAGTGTGCCGATGAGGAAAAGAGACTGGATTTAGCTCCAGTCTGGAAGACCGGGAGGAGACAGACAGACGACCAAAAAATGACACACAGTGCAGGATCTACCCCAGACTGTCTCAAACCCTGCAAACATTTTGCAAGTGGGTTTTCATGTGAAAGCAACCTTCAGGGCGTATGAGGCGCTTTCCCTGTGAAGCTCTTGAGCCGTTGAGGTTGTGACAAAAGAAGCTAAAATTAACTCTCGCGGGATTCCAACAGTCTTTTCAAAGTAACCGAAGAAACACCGTAACCACTCAAACCAGGAGAAAAAGAGAGTAGCAAACACTAGTATTGTACGTTTTTCTTTAACACAGCAATCAGACACCGTCTAGTCTCTTGTGAGCTTTAATTGTGGAATTGTTTCATAGCGTGCTGCACTGTTGGGATAGCGTCTATGACCCTATTGAGCTAGAACAGAATGTCTGTACTGGATTCAGTGGGAGTACTGTGTCTCTGATGAATATCTGGCTCACCAGAATGATTTGATTAGCTTTAGACAGATTTCCCTTGTATGGTGCAATCTGATCTAACCACAGATTCAAGCTTTTGGCTGCACAGCGTTTAAGGTGGAATCTGTATTTCACACTGCGTTTGCTCATTAAAGTAAGCACAGCTGAAGAACTGATTCGCATCACAAATGTTTATTGTACTTGCAGAGTATTAGCAATAAAATACACGTACTTCAGTTCGAACACAACACTACACTCACTTCAACATGGTGTTTATTCAAAAGAAAACTACATTCTTTATTTAAACAAAAGAAGTTTACAAAGCAATGTTTAATAAAAATATTTTGAAACTGTTTTTTGCAGAAAATTGCCTTTGAATTTCTTTAGTTTGAACCGAACTTGAATAAAAATCTTAGCAGATACTAATGTTAGTTCGTTTAGTGACATTCCGTTTTATTCGTGATTTCTTAGACCACCAACTCAAATACATTTATTGAAGAAACTGATGCTTGCATCTGTATTTATTTTGTTTTCAAAACATTTTCATTTTCTTGTAAACTTTCTTGACAACTTAGATTTTCACGAGATCTTGACACAACTCATTTTTCCTGCCATAACACCTTTATTTTCTTGAACTCTCCACTCCCATTTTTTTCAGCTCTTGACATAAAAATTTTGTCAAGACTTTTTTTTTTTGTGAGGTTTTTTCCCACACATTCTCCCACTATTTTTTGGCGCTCTATGCACATCATTTCAGATATCTGCTGCTCTACACTGATTTTCACGCACAACCATTTCTAGGGTTTACAGAGAATTATCATAAAAAATTAAATATCCAGTAATGGTTGTTCTGTTGAGGTCAGAGGAAGAATGGCCAGCTGAAAGAAACCACTCAAATAACCACTCGTTGGGTCTGCAGAAGAGTATTTCTGAAAGTAGAGCACGTTGAACCTTGAGGCCCTTGAGGGTTCCTCTCCTGTCAAACTGAGTCTTCAATTGGTACGGGGTTGGCAAAATTGGACAAGAAATGTAGCCTGGTCTGAAGCGTCTCGATTTCTGCACCATTCGGACGCTAGGGTGAGAATTTAGCATCAACAACATGAAAGCAGGGATCCAACCTGCCTTCGCTTTAGATGTGAACCCCACAACCTCCCTGAGTATTGTTCCTGATCATGCCTTTTATGACCGCAGTCGACAAATAAGCAGCGGCTACGTTATGTTGAATCCAGTGTCTTTTTGAATCTCTGTCACGAATGATCACCGGTACTAGCACAGTGTACCTAATAAAGTGGCCAGTGAGTGTAGAGTATGGCTATGTTGTGCAAGCATGTTTGCTACCATCACTACGTCATGAATAGGTCACTGACAGGGACTGTGTAAAATGTTCAGACATCATTCAAAACCTTATTTGAAGTGACTCAGTTGCTGCAGGCTTCGAGAGAGAACCTGGTATCAGCAGGATCATGTCACGGCTGAGTCAGACTGACTGCGTTTCTGCTGACCTGACAATGACATCAGTGTGTGTTAGTGCTGGTGTGTGGTCAGCAGCAGGTGTGACACTTGTAAATGACAACAGCTGCGTGTCTTCCTTAAAAAACGGGAGGTTCCAGAATCAGTCGCACCTGGTTGTTCTGTTTCTGACTAAACAGTTACACCACGACGTGACCTTTTCACCTCCTCATCATCGCACGAAACCTTGACGTTACCCAGACTGCTCACTGGTTTGTAATGCTTTCGTGCAACCCCCCCCCCCCCATGTAAAAATACATTTATTTAATAACATAAATTATTTAAACTTAATAATGGCAAGTGTTTAACAATATTATATTACGCTGTACCAATTTGATTGGCCTTTTTGCTTTTTCTATGACCGATGCTAATATTTCAAGGTAGACAATGCCCAACTTTTTTTTCTGCTTCTCCGGTTGCTAGGGTAAACAGTCTTGTTGCTACGGAAAGGTCAGTGATGTTATATAGTGTTCATCTTGTGTCTTTGAGTAAGATAAACCTACTCCGATAAAATTACTCTGTTTTCTTTGAATTTTCTAAGCCGAGATATAAAACAGCTTGTTTGGTTGCTAGGGTAAACAATCTGGTTGCTAGTTAAGGGTCAATTATGTCACATAATGTTCCCCTTGTCACTATGGGTGATATAAACCTACTGCAACACTGCTGTGATTTTCCCACTTCCATGTCTCCATGGTGTTCTTACTTTAAACTATAAAACAGCTTGTCCGGTTGCTAGGCTAAACAATCTGGTTGCTAGTTAAGGGTCAATCGTGTCATATAATGTTCCCCTTGTCACTGTGAGTGATATAAACCTACAGCAACACTGCTGTGACTTTCCCACTCCCATATCTCCATGGTTTTCTTACTTTAAACTATAGAACAGCTTGTCCGGTTGCTAGGGTAAACAATCTGGTTGCTAGTTAGAGGTCAATGGAGTGATATAATGTTCCTTTTGTCACTGTGAGTGATATAACCCTAACCCTAACCCTAACCTACTGCAATGAAGCTGGGATTTTACCTCTCCCATATCTCCATGGTTTTCCCATGGTATTGGAAATTTTGTGCAGTTTCTAGGGTAAACATTCTGGTTGCTAGGGGGATGTCAGTGACGTTAAAAAAAAGATTAATTTTTTTTTTTAACTACGACTGGAAAGCAAAACATAAGTGATCATTTATTAAATCTGTGTTGCTTCAATCATTTCAAATCCCAAGCATTCTGTGTTTGAATAGAAGTATAATTGAATTGGTTTCTTGGACATTTGCTCATTCCAAGAATTTATAGCCTAAGCTCACAGCTCGGAACTAATCAAACGGCCTATAAATGTGTCCAAGCTCAGACACAAATTTATATATGGATAATGGCGGGAAAGCTGTCTGCTCAGACTCGTGCACACAGCTGAGATCAGCCACTTTTGTGGAAAGTCTGATTGGGCTCTGGCCAAATAGGCTGATTTGGGTTTAACCAAAGAGGACAAGAGAACAGAATGAGTTTTAAACGGTGTTACTGCATACATTTCTCCACAGAGTCTCGTCGTTGTTCTACCAAAGGACCCCTTTTCTAAATCAAGCATCTGTGTGCAAGTGTGAAGTTTATTTAGTTCCAGTAGAGAGGTGGTTATTACGATGGCGCTCCGACTGGAAACACTTTCTCTCCAGACGAGTTTCCCAGCCGGTGGCATGAGTGAGTCAGCCGGAGAGCTTTCTGTGTGTTTGAGCATCCAAACATAAGTAGATTAACTTGTTTCCCAGTCATAGCCGCTCTACGAAACCTGTCTGGAATGCACTGTTTTGCAAATACTTGCTCCCTTTCTGAGAGGGAAACGATTTTTTGCCAATGCTAAATATATCCGTGAATAAAAACAAAAAACAAAAAAACGAGGGCTTCTGGTTTCTGGGTTTCAGGCTGGTGCAGCAATGGTGAGACAATTGAGTCAAGTTTCCAAACCCCTGCAGTAACACACCCCGCTTCTTTTTGTTGGTCAGAAAATAGACAGAATGAGAGGGTGTGTTTAAGTGCGTGGCAATGGGGTCGTTTCTATTTCTAGTGTCGGTCGGTTTCTTTGAGTTCATTGCTCTTGACGTTGGGGGCTCAGTCTCTTTGATCATAATTACAACTTACTCTCTAAATGCAGATTCATTATCCTGACTTTAAGGTTAGCTTATCCTTTTATCTTTGCTTGAACTTGATTTGAAATACATTTTTACTTTTTGCTAGTCATACGCCGTCCTCGAGTCTGTAAAGTTTTTGAATCAATATTTAGTGTCACTGCGTTTTGCCTTCAAAACAGCATCAATTCTTCTAGGTAGACTTGCCCAGGGTGTTTGAGGATTTTGGCACATGTATAATCCATCAAGTCTGAAGCTCAGTCATGAACTGAAACAGAAACAGCTGCGTAGGAAGTTTAAACCAGGGTTGTCGCACAAAACTTCAGACCGAAAACTCAGATCAGTGTGTAATGGCCTTAACAGTGAACATACCAACATACCCAAACATACCATCAACGTCATTTAGAACTATCCAGGATATGAGAAAGCTACATCCACAGAAGATCCGTGGTTAGGTCTCCAAGGTATTTATGACAAGCGCCCAACCGAGTCCCTTTCTGTGATCAAGTGTAGCTAGAAGAACTGCTGCTGTTTGGCTTACACCAAATACAGAAAACAAAAGATTAACTTCCTGTAGAAGCCATTGTTCATTTTCATTCTGGCCTCTAGGGGCAGTAGTGCAACGCGTAAACACTTGGTATTTCAGAGAGCAAGTGAGGGTGGTAATGGCAACTAACAGTTTATTTAAATTTCTTCGTACATTGCATTTGGAGGACATTACTTTTGTTTTGTTTTGATCAAACATGAATTGGAATTTCATTTTGGTTTATACTAAACTTTATTTTATTTGTATACATCAGGTGTCATGGACTCTTGTGTGTTGCGGCATTTTCAATGCCTTTTTCCAAACCTGCTTAATACTTTTGCAGTTTTACCAATACATATATGTTATGCACATTAAACAATGTACACAAACTCTGAATGTATAAAAATGTCCTAAAACTTCTTTTTCTATGGCACTTGCATTAAAAAGTGCAAAAGTTCTTCTCGTAAACCTGTTGCAAGTTGCTTTTTTCCACAAATCTGTCAGTTTGGATAAAAGTATCTGCAACTGAATAAATGAATTACTTTCAACAATAACAAAATAGGGTTGATTTGAAAAAAAAAAAGGATTGAACTCAACAATTGTAAAGCATTGCATCTCCACATTTTATTTTATTTTTCACTTGTTTTTCAAATTTAAAACTATGCAAATTTGGTCGACTTTTGGTAGTCTTGCACGAAATACTAATGGGTGCTGGAGACAAGATGCAATAATCCACTAAACATTGCATATATAAAGAATGTAGTGCTTGTGATGTAGAAATAGTGCAGAAAAAGAAGTCTCCTCCCTTCACAAAGACGTTTAGCTTCAGTCACCACACTTAATCCCCCTTTCGCCCACTCAGTTCTCCTCCGGGGCCGGCTGAAGTTCAAATGGCCAGCACTTACAGGCTCCTTTCAACTCTGTGGTCAGTCAGACGCTAGGAACGTCCACTTGAAGGCCGCATGTCATTAAAGGCTTCCTGCTGCTCTTTGCACATACCTTTCAATTAACCGCCACCTCAAACAAAGACACGAACGCAAGGGGCAAACAATGGCTGCTCTTGTGTCAGTGAAGCCTGAGGTAAATTCACCCCCAGCCGTGGATCTCTGAGTGAAGAAACTCATTAGACAGCACAGCATGGGTAGCACGACTTTAAGAGGACAACGTTTGTCATTAAGTGTCGTGTGACTTCAAAGGGATACAAATCATTCTTTTGAGGCCGTAGAATACTTTTTGCCTTTTTTTGTTTTCCACCAACGGCACGGTACGACTTAGCAGGTCAAAAAGGTGATTCTGATTGGATAAAAAAGCATGACCCCGCAACCTGTAGATCAATGACTGATCAGTTATTACCTATTTGTGTGTTTCAGGCCACCTCTTCACCACAGACAGTTTCTTTTGGCGTGCATTTTTGGCTGATGTCTTTGAGGCGGGTGGGCTACAGCAGCAGAAGACCACACTGGGTGTCACTCCTGTCTGCTAAGAACAGGAAACTGAGGCTAGAATTTGCGTCCACCAAAGTTGTACAATCGATGATTGAAATAAAACATTGCCTGCTCCGATGACTCTCGATTTCTGCTATGGCATTCGAATGCTAGGGTCAGAATTTGGCGTCAGTAAACATGAAAGCATGGATGCATTCTGCTTTGTATCAACAGGGTCAGTCTGGTGGTGGTGGTGTAATGGTGTGGGGGATGTTGACTTTGGGCCCAATCCTGCCACGAAGGATTACACTGCAGTGCTTGCAAGGTGAAGTGAACCTATTAAAGTGGCCGGTGAGTATATATAAGTCTGTATAAATTGAATTACTGAAATAAACACATTTTTCGTGTTGTTGCTGCAACTTAACCCGTAGTTTTGTAAAGTAAATAAGTTAAATTGAGTTAAATTGCAATCCCCACATGTCTGTTTAAGATACATACAATATTAAAGGAGCAAATCCTGGAGGTTACAGAACAATTAATTGCTAAATGTCTTATCCATCTTTCAGAAATACTGCCCTTCATGTTATTATATCTATAGGTTTTCTGCAGAGTGCATCTGTGTACTCATCAGCAAAACTGCAGCTTATCACTTGGAAATGCTTTAAAGCATAAATGAAGGCAACCCTGTAACCTCACGTCGAATAATTAAAACAGGGTTGAGTGTGAAGTCATAAAAGGGAATTCAATTACAGTAGCAAACGCTGCCCTGCTGCTCTGGTTAACTTTGAATAAAACTCCTGCAGGAGAGAAACTTTACCCTTGATCTCACCGCTGCAAAGGAGCAAATGCAATGTTTTCCTCTCGAGTAGAACGCGCTCGTAACCCGTAAACAAGACCACCCGTGATCCAAGGATCATTTCATATTCGGCATATGACTCTTTGCAAAAGAGTGCAGTTTATTCACCATGAAAACCATACAGACTGTAAATGCTGCATTGGGGTATTAGCTGAAAATATACAGAATAAAGTTTTTATAAAGTAATTTATGATCCCCAATTAAATCCACTGCAACATCCAAAGGTGACGTGGTTAAGAGATCAGCCAACACACATCATGTAGTTATTGCTAAACAATGTATGTATTCTCCACATTAAAGCAGGGTATAGTAGTCCTCGTAATTCTGGATGTCTTATACTGGTCATGGCGATCTCATTTACATCAATTTCCAATAACAGCCATCTCCCAATCACCTTAACAGACTCCTCCATGCACCTCGCAAATTATAAAATCTACAGTTCGCACTGACTGACTCTCCAGAGCTGGCTCCACTCTTGCTTCCCGTGTCCACTGCTGTGTCTCTCAGAAACCTCTGCTCCACTCGAGCTCTCTGTGAGGTTCTTCCTTCACCGTTTTACTCCTGTTCTGGTAACCTGCTTCTCCACATCGTGCCACGGATCTTCGTCGTGCAGTCGCCTCCTGAAGATCTTCTTGATTTACGTTGAATCTTTTAAGCCAGCTTCATTTCTTCTAAAGTAACGCTGAGCTGTACTTATTATATCCTTTCTGGGAGTGACAATACGATAGAGCAATAGCAAATAAAACCAGAGTGAGACTCGTATTCAGAGCTGTTTAATGAATGGGTTTGCAAAAAATAAATCAAATATTATAATCCAGGCAGAGAGTGTTCACAGTCACAGGAGAGCATTCATTTATCCAAGAATATTCATATATTTATCCACGATTGTTACAAAAACTACTTCTACTTGTACTTTTTTTTTGGCGAATTACAACTCTCCTGTGCATATCTCTTTCTTCTGTATACATGAGGGAAATCTAGCTGACTTGTATGTAACTCTGTTATATACAAGAGTTAATTCTGCAATAAAACCGACATTTTTGCCCTGATCTGACTCCTAATCTCTTAATCACCTTAGCTGGATGCACTTTTGCATCCAGAAAGGAAACCTTACATGACACACAGTCTCATGCCTTGCCGCTGTCTTCTCTGTGCAACAAAGGAAAGAGTTTATGAGGCTCTGAAGGAGGTCATGACTCATGAAATAAAAGGGTGGTGGTCAGACGTCTGCCGGTGCTAGATTTGCTGGCTTGGAATAACGGGTTTACAGCAAGCTCGTCAGTCTCAGTGCAAAGAAGAAAGATTAGAGCAAGCAAACAATTCTGAGACAATTTCACCATCAGAAACTAACGCAAGATGCCGATCAGTTGAATAATGAAGTGTTGCATCTAGATTTGAGAGCAGCAAATATTTGAGAGAAAGTAACGTTCACCAGACGTGAACGGAGAAGATGACTAGATGGCTAGATTTATTTCTACACCGCTTTCATTGAGAATCACAGGCAAATGCACTGAAATGATGGGAGTGGATGGATTTAGTTGGTCACAGTTTAGCTGAAATGGCTGGTAGGGGGCTCAAAGGAGGTCTTTAATTATGGTTGAAACTGTTCCAACCGCTCGCGGCTCTGCACAGGCAACAGAAGCAAAGAAAATGCTGCACGGCCACAAAAGCAGCAAGAGAATCCGTCTTAGGGCTTCATGTCCATTCCTCAATCAAACACCCCCTTATTTTATCTGCAAGGCCACCACTCCCTGATATAAATATAGCTCTGTTAGCTAAAAATACTTCAGCGGAGCCTTCTATAAATAGCTCCCCTGTTTAAACCGAATACTGTCAGCAACTTTAAATCAGCCAAGTAGAAGAAAAGCCTCTCTGTTTCAGTTACACCCCCCCTCCTTCTCCTTCCTCGCACCCGTTTTGGCTTGACGTCAACACTCCAGAGTCGTGTTCGGCTGAGTTTTCCCCTTACGACTGCTTCTATTGTGTGGCGCCTGGAGAGCTGAGGTTTTCTTCAGCAGTTTGGGGAGAAACGTACAAACACATAGGTTGCTATTGTCTTGGGTTGCCAGCATACTGTTTAGCTGCACGTACTCCCAAAGCTCACACACTCCCTGTTTCCACAGCAAGTGACACAGTAGGCCTATTATCAAGCACTCAAGCTGACGTCTTAGTTAACTCCCTGAAAAGGAGGATCCCTGTTTGGAATTTTACATTCTCAGAACATCTTTGCTGGTGTTGAGGCACAGGGCAACGGGTACAAGATGCTTCCAGGAAAACGTAAAGAGATTTTATGTGAATTTCATACATTCACAGCATTGAGGAGAGCAGAAAGTTCTGTTTTGACCCAAATGTAGCATTTGAATGGGACCAGGAACACCAGGAAACATCCCAAATGAAATTTCACAACAAATTTCACGGATGGCTACATGTTACAGAACCACACTGGAACTAACTGAGCCCCTGAGTGTGGTTTATTCCTAACCAGAGCAGCTTGCCTTTCTTGAATACAGTTAACGGAGAACACCAGCCGCTGTGAATAATCAGATTTGGAGACAACAAAACAATAGCAATGATATTGCATGATGGATAGCTACCAGCATCTGCTATCTTCTCATTAATGGAGTTGACCAAACCTCCAACTCCATTTCCAGAAATGCAGCCCCAAATCTTCGAGAAACCTCCACCATGTTTAACTGTTGCCTGCAGCATTACAGAACAAACTGCCTTCTGCTACAGCCAAATATAAAAAAAAAATAACTCGTCCAGAGCACCCGTTCCATTTTTCTGCACGCAGTTCCTGTGTTTTTTGTGCTTGGGTCGCTTGGTGTTTTTTGGGCTGATTATAATCCTAAAATAAAATCAGTTACTCTGCAATTGTTCCTTTAAGAAGTTATGCTAGCTTGAAGGTAAAGGGTAGAAACACCAATAATTGATTTTATTCATGTTTTTTGTTCACTTACTTTTCAGTTGAAAATTTACAAAAATGTACAAAAATCTATAAAAATCAACAAGCATTTTTGTTTACTGCGTTTGACTGCATTAAGCAGTAGTGTATCAGTATGGCTCAATATCGTTTTTTTCCCACAACTCGTTGAAGCACACTTGCTTAAAGTTTAAAATGATTAAAATGATAAAACCATATCCTTTATATTTTTAGAATTGTCGAATTGTCCCTTTCATACTTTTGTTGGGAAGATGGATTCCATGACACAAACATACATAGAAATAAATTCGACTCTTATTGGTGAATGCAACCTTGAGCAATAAAATGGTTGCTGCATAAGACTTTTTAAATTAAAACGTGCTGGCTTTATTGTTTTTTAGAATTGTTTGTTATTTCAGAAACACTGTCCATGCAATATACTACTAAGTTCCTGTTGTGTGGAGGGTACCCAATAACAGTTGACCTAAACCTGATAACGCTTAATCTTGTAATTTACGTTTTGGGCAGTCATTGAGCTCGTAATGACGGTCTCATTCTGGACCTTCACTTCCTAATCTTCAAGATAAGGCGAAGACAAACAGTCATGATTCATTCTCGCGCCTTATGGGAATGTTTGCGCGCTGATCTCCCATGGCAACCAGCCACTACTTCCGCGTTCCTCAAATTCCGGCGGCAAAAGAGTCAGACACGACTCGCAAACCGAGAGGACAGGAAACGCTCAAACCACATAAACACGCTTCATTTGATACTTTAAACAGTTATATACTGACTTTGTTACTTTGTTGTGTTAAAAACCGAGTTTGTGTCGGGAAGTATCAACAAAAAAGAGCTTGCAGATTTTGCCCTTAAATGGTCACTGACGTCTCCGGGGTTCCAATGCGTAACGTGCTACGTGCAACGTCAGACGCATCCCAGGGAATGCCCGAGAAACTCTTTCTGCTGAAGATAAACTAATTTTAGAAAACTGAGCCCTCTTCCCTGATGATAACAACGAGAGAGAGCCTATCTTTAACTCTGAGTCAACCATTATAACATCCTGTTACAGATAAACAATACAAAATGAAAAATTATTTGCGAAAGAATATCAATGCCGTGTTTTATTCGAATACGAGCGCAAGTGTTCACTAGTGTTTATTGAACTTTCTAGGCTTAACTTTCTTGCTCTTAATTCTTATTTACAGTCACCGTGTATTCGTTTTTTAGAGTAGAATTCTTTTTCAGCTCAATATATCAGAGATATATTAAGATAAACACCAATCTGGAAAGGTGACGCTGTTCATTCAGGGTTATATTTTAGGTTTAAGTTTATTTTTCACATAATACTGAATTTTCCTGGAGCAAAGAGGGTTGGTGGGGCTTAAATATGGGTCCTCTGAACACCAAGTGCCTTTCCAATTGAGATATCTCTACCCTGTACTGAATACCTTTGCCCTAGTAACCCCACCATGAAAGGATAAAGCTCATCATCATAACTAAGCCCTTATACAAGACACAATCCCTCTGAAACTGCTGCTGTACTTTTTGAGTGAGCTACAAATCAATTTCACATTGGTAAGAATGTAAATGTGTACAGTACACTGCAAAAGCTGTGGGCAATACTGTAAAAAACAACAACAATACAGTTCAAAAATACAAATGAACAAATGCAAAGTGAGCAAATCTACATCAGTTATTCTACCTATGGTTGCACAAACTCAGGAACTTTGTTGGGTAATAGTAAGGTGTGTTATAGACCAACGGGTGCTATCAATGTTCACCAATCATGAAACGAAACAGAAACAGCTGTGTATGAAACTTTAAAACAGCCAAACTCAGACCAAGGTGACCTTGGTACACAAGGTAGTTATGCTGAATCAACAAGGTCTCTCCCAAAAAAAGATTTCAAAGTCGACTGGGGTTTAAGTTCAAGCTCTTTTGAATAAGGACAAAGAAATGAGCAATATTGAGGAGTGTAGATGCCAGGTACACCCAAAAACCAGTAGGACCCAGGTACACTCAACTATGGTCTGGAGAAGTCTGGTCTTCATGGAGGAGTTCCAACCAAAAGGCCATTCCTCCAGTGTGGGAGCAAGGCCAAGCTACTCAAGAAAGTAAAAATTTGATATATTTGTCTATAGTTGAAGTTTGCTCCTCAAAGGGCTGGAGAGAAAAACAATATTGAGTGTCTGCAGGAAACACTGAGGCATATTAGTTCCTGGAACGTTAGGGGTAGTATTTTGGCAGGATTAAATGTGTTATCAATGTTGGCATCCACCATTGGGTCTGATGGGCCCCAAATTAATTCTGCAGGAGGACAATGACCCCAAACACCCAGCCAAATTCAATGGGAAGTATCATTAGTGTAAGTAATATACAGAAGTTCTGGAGGCAATGGCATGGCATCTTAGTTCTCCGAGATGTTTTTACCAGTCAAAAACCTTCAAAAACTTGTATCTAAAAAACTTTTGAAAATGAAGTATTAGTTTTTTCCTCGTTGGGAACCTAAATTGTTTTTAGGTAGAGTGAATGCGGCACTGTCATACGGTAATAAAGAATATATTTGCCCCATCTAAGTTGGGATGGAGCATTTTGAATCAGCAGTCCCTTCACAAGAACAAGCCTTTCTAGGGAAAGCGGGTTGGACATTTCTGACTCACAGCCTTTGCTTTCCTGTCAAGACACTGTCGTAATGCTCTGCGCATCAGAGAGGATATGACGATAATTCAGTGCAGGACAAGAGGATACGCAAACAAGCCTTTTGATTGCTTTGCTTATCGCCTCTTGTCTTAACGTTTGCCCTGAATGCATTCACGCATCAGTGAGCAAACACTCTATGAATCCTTGCTGTGCAGCCAAGAGCATTCCTGGCAGAACATCGAGGACTTGAGGAAGTTCTCTGGAAAACTGTGTGTTGCTTTAGACTTAGTTGCCTCTTACGAGTTCAAAACAAGACATCAGACACAGGTGTAGAATTCTCAACAGATAATTTATTGAAAAATTGCAAGACAACAATGCATATATTATTCTATTTAAATTAGTGTGAATAGCTAGCATGAGACTGTTCAGAATGTATGTTCACAAAAACACTTTTTATAGAATATAAGTCCTTTTGTAGCTTAGCAAATGCACTGCTTAAGTTCATAGTTTAAAAAAAAAGATTATCCCCCGCTCTCTCAGCAAGTGACGCACAGTCGTTTCCAACGCAATGCACGCACAAAACGGGAGCGCGCACGCCCACGTGCGTCCTCTCCACATCACAGTCCGCGCAGCTTTTCACAGCTTCTGTTCCTCCGCTACCAAACGTCCACCTTTTCCCTTTTCAAGGCAGATACAAGCAGGAGAATCAAAAAACGCAGTCCCGACAGATCCACGTTCCGCTCCGTCACAACCCGGTCACGTGACGAGGTGTCACCGGCGGCTCCAGCAGAGCTCGTCAGCTTTCATTCGCAGCGAATGACTCGTTCATCCTTTCCTCGCAGAAACAGTTCCTGGTTCAGCGCTCTTGCAGGGACAGATAGGGAATCCATTGGTTTTTGCAGCGGCTCTCTTCACAATATTTGCCGACGTCCTCCAGAGACTGGCATTTAAGAGGTTGGCACTGAGGGTTCTGTGGAAACGCATGACAAGCAACTTAAGTTAAGGTGCACGAGACTGCGCATGCGCATTGTATGTAGCAACCGTAACAGTGTACTTACAGTGACAAGGATGCAGTGAAAGTCCCTTGGCTCGCTGTTCTCTGTGGCGGGCTCTCCGAGCACCTGTGCCAGGCGTCTCAGACCGGAAACGCGCAGGATGTTGATGTCGTTATCACAGCAGAAAGCTTGCAGCAGCGTGAAGTGGATCTGCAGCGCGATATCGTCCTGGTCCTCCTCATCAGTGGCCAGGACACACAGTACGACGCAGTCAGGATCTCTACAGAGAAACGCAACGCCATTAGTCTCGTAATTGAGACGTTAAAGTAACAATATGAATGTAATCACAGCTTTACTTACACATTCATCAGCTTTGCAGACTCGTAAACGCCGACTGTAAGACAACCCTGTCTCTGTGCTGCCACCAGCAGCTCTTCCAGTGCTTGGTTAACGGTTTCCATTCTGGAAAAAATAAGAATTTGATAAGAGCCAAGTCTGATATGTTTATTAAATGTTTCGAAATGCATCGAGGTACCTACTTTTTGTCAGTGCTGTTGCATCCAACGACTTCTTCCAGGGTCATTTTGCTTCAAATAATAATCCACAAGTCTCCAGAAGAGCTCGGAAATGATTAAATCCAGTGAATATGTACTGTCCAAGGTATAATCCAAGTATGGTTAGAGATCTCGTATTCCTTTGCTGTGTTAGAAGATTCAGTTTCTGTCGAGAATCCGGCGAAGCGCAAGCTTAAATAGCGCTTTCGAGTGGGCGTGGTTTAGAAAAACGCTCCGCGTTGTGATTGGATATCTATATTCCATAAGCGTGTTGAGCTCGCTCAGCGATTGGCCAGAAGGGCGCCCCTGTTGACGCCCCACGTGGGCAGCTTCACGGAACAACTCAAACAGCGAGAACAACACCGACCTCGTATCTGTTTGTACTGAGAGCAATGGAATTTCCTCATGGAAATAATGGAATTTCCCCGAGACTTGCACTACCGAGACAAACATTTGCATCATGCACAAAATAAAATTCTGCAAAATTTTATTGACTCGCTCGCTGTACATAAGTGGGAGAATCATGTCTTGTTTCTCTGTTTGGGCTTATCTTGACATTTGCATTACATTGGCTGCAACCCGAAACCCCAGTCTTTCTATTTACTGTGTACAGAGCTAGCATTAAATGTATTTATGTGATATGGAAAGCGGTGTTTTGTTTTTTAAGGCACAAGTCGCCTGCAGACTAAGACTCTAGAAGATTGTAGAGTTTCTGTCTCCGTGTTACCTGGAACTTTCATCAGCCAGGCTGTTCCAGTTCCCCCGGCTAATTATAGCAGCTACAGTCACAGGATCAGAGCTGTTGATGTTGTCATGGGACCTTGTTGTTCTCGAGTTACGAAACCCGTCCGGCTGCACAAACACTGGGGTCAACATCTTATAGGGGATACGAATACTTTTTTTTTTTTCGATCCGCTTTCCTTAATAAAATAGATGCGTGGATGGTATCTGCACACAGCTGGGATGCAGTAGTAATTGCACATATAATTTACTGATGCAATAAACCTAAAAAAATATTGCATGTCTGTTCTGAATAAATCTCAAATTATGTGTATTATTTAAGTACAATAAAAGCGGATCTTTGGAAACCGGGCCAGTTAACTGGTGTATTGCGCCCCCTGTTGTTAAGTGTCTGTACTAAAATGAAATACTTTCTCCAAAACGATCATATACAGATTTATAATAGGCAGTAAATGGTTATTTGTGCCGTTATTATTGAAAGTAAACAGTTCAAACTAAACAATTTTTCAGCAATGGGTACATAACTTTAAAATGAATTAGCCAATCTGAGGGACAAGTAAAAGAATAGAAAGGACCAAAAAGTCAAGGGGTTCTGGAGAGAGATGCAGTTAATATTATCAAAACTATTTTTACAATAAAAATGGAGGAGGAAATGGATACAACCTGGTTTTAAAAATATATAGTTTTCTAGTTCGATTTTTGGATAGAGAAAGGAACAGAATGCATATTTAGGGATTGGGAGATGAAACTGAGCATGACAAGTTACTATTACAACTAAAAAGCTTTTCCAAGCCAAAAGGATTTGGATATAATGGGAAAGATTAACATGAAGATTGCTCATGGAACTGCTCACAGTAATGGAAATTAAATAGCACCTAGAAAAAAATTCCAAATAAAACGAAATATTTAATGAAAAGTGATTCATGCAGTTCGCTTCTTATAAAGAGAGTTTTATTTTTCTGAAGAAAATGAAGCACGTTTTAGCAGATGGGTTTGTCTAATAAAGATGGAGAGGCCTTTGATCATCTGGAAATATTTCAGAGATGAGTGAACAGGAATCATTTGATATCTTGTAGTGCCACCTAATGGCGAAACTACTTTTAGACGTTAATGTCTCATAAAGGAACACTTGGGACTTTAATTTAGCTCATTCTCCAATCCTTAATTTAAGTCGTGTTTTACTATTAAGGAATCTTTTCAGCCGTTCTTCATGTCTGACGTTAGCTTAGCATAATTATATTAAAATGATCTGTTAAAAATGATCAAAGTTTCCGTATTATTTAAAATTTTCTCGTTTAAAACGTGACTTCTCTAAAGTTATAACATGTAAAACTAACAAAAAAATGAAAGGTTGTGATTGTACTAGACAGAAAGCTAGTAAACTTTCAGATCAGTAATCGAATTAATGATCCCTAGGGAGTGCCATGATCCCAAATTACACGTATCAATAGGTTTAATAGCCATTTAAACATTCCCAACATCAATTTTTTTCTGACTTGCCATGATTTAACTTATTGTAATTTTATTCATGTTGCCTTGACACTGATTTTAATCTGTGATTTCAAAGTCAAATTTGTATATTTTGTCAAATAATCTATAATAATAATCTTAATTCCCAATAAATCGTTTTTTTTTTCCTGTAGGTGAATATTGGGGTAATGAATAATTCTTTGAATGTAGTGCAACCTACTGGCAAAACGTTATCATTGCTATGTAACTGTAGTGTTGCATTAGAAGTGGGTATTCATATTGTCTTAAAATGTTTAACTGATTGACAAAAATGCATACAATTGCAAAATATGTTGTCACATTTTCCATTATGATCTATAAAAAGTTGACAAAATGTGAGAGTGCCATTTCCATACACGCTTGATTGCAAGAGGTGGATGAAAATGAAAATATTGATGTTCAATCCAACTTGAACATATCAAGAATGCAAACTGAAGAAGAAAATAGTGGAAAAAATGCTAATAGACATTTGTGAAAGCAAGATAGCATTCGTATTTATCTTACATGCTGTTGCAGCTACACATGATTAATCAAGTTGAGAAGTTGTAGTTTGCAAATGGAGTTGCAAATATTTTCAGAGGTGGTACTTGAAGTTCTAATGTATGGTTAGCATTCAAACGGTGTGTTCATTTAGCTAGAGGATAATAAATGTACTTAATGATAATGTTGTGTGTCAATATGCTATTGAAATTAAATGCTAATTCCAAGTATTTTCTGAGGTGCTACTTGAAGAGGTTCTTCAGGCAGTGGATAATTAGCACCTTTTCCCTATTGAGTGTTTATGTATGGTTTTAAGGGAACCATATATGATACAAACTCATTAGAAAAGTGACGATCGACGGTCACGTGACCGAGTCGCTTAGCCTACGTGAGACAAGTTCCGTTCACAAAGGAAGCAGTTAGTGCACGTACAATACGCCTGAGCACACATTACCCTCGCTGTTTTATTAGGTGTAAATAGTTTCAGCTAATTAGCAGGGGCTTCAGACTAGCAATGAGTGTGGTGCTAATATACAGGAAGCATGGCCGGGGCGGGGGTTCGGGAATCCCCGGGCCGCAGTCTCGGTTCCCCGCGGTTCAATTGCATTCATCACCAATACGTTTAGAATTTTACTCTGACACCTCTTCCTTCCCAGTACACAGGTCCGGCGGGTTACTCCTGGCTTTGCATAAAGTCTACAAATGTCCATGGGTGGCAGAATCAGCAGCAAGCCCATTGATCGTTTAGTGAGGCCCTGGGAACAGAAGCTATATCATAAAATCCCAGGATGTGTCTATGAAGATGACTAAGAGTTGTTTTTAGGGGTTAAAATACAAATAAAATCGCTATTTATACAATAATCTGTGGCGATTTAGCATTCGGAATATTTACATTTTGGAACTTAAACCTTCCAGAGATAGTTATACCATTCCGAGGTACTGAAACGTTTTAAATCCTACACAACCTATTTTACCAGTTATTCAAATATCACCTTGTAAAATCCTGAAAATATGTATTATTTAAGTAAAATCATTATAAATATCGTGGAATTTTAAGTGGTTAAGAACTTTTAACGGTCTATTAATGTATGTCATGCGCATGCGCAGAGTTGTGTAAAAGTTCTTGAATGTTCATAACATGCATGCTAGCTACGAATTAAGTTGATTTCAAACATTATTAAAATTTATAAACAGTTACAGAGACGAATAGATTGTGTCGGTACACCCAGCGTACGTCACTTAAGCTAGGGCTAGCTATGCTAACTCACGTAGGCTAAATTGTTTGTATAAATAATAATTTCCATTTACGTATGTTCAGAATTTTTAACATCGATTTATAACTGTATTCAAATTACACTATAAAGTAAAAAAAATCGTTTAATTCAAAGCAGGTCGCACAATACATTTTATTTAAACGTGACGTATTGGTCTACGTTTTAAATCAGGTTCATAATGGGTTCCACCTGGGTTCAGGTGAGGTGCCTCGGTGTAGCTGGAACACATGCTGGGATGGGCCTTCACAATGCAGTGTAATTGTATTTGTTTAAAGAGAAAAGTGTTGAGTAAACTAGTTTTCGGTTAATGTTGAGCTAATGTTGACCAAAGCATGTCTTCACCTGGGTTTAACACTGGCATCTTCCACTGTGAAGACACCCAGCATTCAAAGCAAGAGCTGTACTCGTTCATCGATGATGGGCTAAATGATAGTTTGGACGGGTGAGACACTGGATTCTTAAAATGTTCTTAAAACAATGAGTGTGTGTTATTGTGAAATTTCTGTGAATATTGCTTATAAACACGGCTTTCTGTGGATGAAACCATGTATGAAAAACAATGGGGCTAAATTAAGAGTGTTTTTGTGTGTGTTTTAACTAGTCTTCTATCTGGTCTTCTCCAGAGTTTTAATTGTGATATGAATTAGTCCTGTTCGTTTTTGTTTGATTATCTTGGAATAATGTAAATGCATTTTTGGCTGAAACATACTTTATTTTACCTTTGGCTACAAACATACTCCTTTTCTAATGCTATTAATATTTTTTTTACATATGTAATGTTTTAAAACCATTGAAGTTGCTCTCTAATACAATCTTGACGTTTGGCAAGGCTTTAAAATCTTTGAAATCCTTGCTTAATTGCTCTATTTTAACTATGTGGCCTACTGTCTTGTTCATTTTGTTTCACACATACAGACATGCATTTGTTTAATTTCTTTTACATTTCTTTATAAATTTGATATGTCATATTGATATATGTCGAAGTTGCTCAAAATTGTGCACAGTTTGCAGAAAATATACCATGAATAAATTCTGAAATCTAGCCAGATAATCTGCAGTAGGTTCAATAGAAGAATTTGTTGTTTTGGGAATGTAAACATGTGCTGTGTTTTAGTTTTTATTTGTTTTTGCAATTATTTACTGTTTTTCTGCACACAAATTAGAGTTCTCTGATGTCAGTCTAACTCTTGTTTGATGAGTAAATTAGATTGCCTGTGTTCCTGTATATTTAAACTAATTTTATCAAAATTTTATTCACTTGCCTGAATAAAATAATACTTTACGTAGAAACATTTTTTCTTTACATTCTTGTCCATCACATAAGAAACAGGCAAAAACACAGATACATTTTTTTTGTGAGATATTTAACAAGTTTGGTGGTTTTTCCTAATTCTTTATTCACAGATAATAAAGGCAAATTTAGTCTTTTATTTTTTTTTTTTAGCACAGAAGAGAGGAGTGTATAACCTTGTCACAAAAAGTACCCTTTTTTTGAGCTATTCAAAAATGAGACATCTTGTGCTTATTGTTTTGATGAAACCTGTTGTTTCTTCTGTATATTTGTTACTAAATCTTTCTGTAGAACTGCAACATCTTGTATCTCCACCCTGTGCTTGTCCACTGAATATTGCAATTTGAAAAAATGTTGCATTCCTTTAAGATTTTGCTCATTTAAACCCCTGTTGGACAGCTCAGTTTTGCATGTGTTTAACAATATTATCAAACACCTTTGCAGGAGTTCGGCCGAACTGACTGATGTGTTTGAGGAGGATTTCTGTGAGGATGACTTGTGGATTCCTCCAAATGTTGATTTGATGCAAAAAATTGCTGCTCAGCTTGAAAACTACCTTTCGGATGAGAATCTATCTGATGATGCCTTCCTGCTGAAACACATCCAACGAAACAAGATGGGCTTCGTCAGCATAAAGTTACTGACATCGTTCAAAAAGGTGAGCTAAGCGGATTATCATGCTTCTGATTCATCCTCACTGTGATTGAATTTGCATAATTTTGTTGTAGATTAGAGATCTCACTCATGATTGGCGTTCCACACTGGCAGCTGCCAGGACGTCTCCGCGGCTGGAGGTGAATGATGCGGGCACCAAAGTGCGACGACAGACTCCAGTGCCTGATTGGCTCCTGTGTGTTCCCACGAGCAAACTGCTCTTGGCTTGGAACTTCCTGCATGGTGACGGTTCGGTCAAAGATCAGTTGGGTGCGGAGCAGCTGGGAATCATGGAAGCTGCAATGCACTTGTTCTCCCCTTATGGAACCATTTCTTCTCTTCGTATTCTGCGCCCAGGAAAGGAAATACCAGCAGAGTTGAAACGCTATGCGAAAAAACACCTCGAAATGGGGCGCAAAGTCTGTGCTGTTGTGGAATACGAATACCTTGAGGGAGCCCGCAAGGCCTATGATGCCCTAAAGGCAGAAGAACTCCAGGGTGGGGGTCGTGGCATCTACGTGGTCCTGCTGGGCAGCCGTGGAACTCGAAAGCCAGGATGGACTCAAGGTGTGGAGGAAGATCTTGACAACCATGAGTCTCTGAAAAGGCCCTGTAGGAAATCCAGGCAGTTTTTTTATTCTCTGGAGGATTCAGCCGTGTGCAGCTCTTCAGAGTTCGATTTCGCCCCAGCTTCACCCAGGCCCAACCGCAGAGTGTCCCGTCCCCAGGCCCTCTATGGAAGTCCGCTCGCCATCCCACAGATATCCACGTTCCGCTCTGACCCATACAGGAACCACCTTGGCAGCCCAGTTGGAAGCCCACTGCTTCCTCGCAAGCTTTTCCCCTCCAGCCATGTGACGTCTCCTCTGGTAGCACATCCTTTCAGCAGCACGCCAACCGGAGCAGCTGCCTCTTCGTTTGGCAAGCACAAGAGCTCTAGTGGGCTGTCGCCAGATGACCTAGGCTTCTCAAGCAGCCCATGGGTCCAAAGACGGAGGAGTGCTGCCCGGGTCGTTACCCCTGAGACGGACCGCTCCACATCACCCGGGCAGCTCACCAGGTGTTTCAGTGCGCTGGTTGTGCGCCAGCCTGTGGGTCCGGATGGCACCAAGGGGTTTCACAACTGCATTGGTCGAGGAAAGGTGCTCTTTCCCCACTAAAGGGACTATGGAGTCTTTCTTTGTGAGAGCCACAGTGTTCTTTAAAGCCGAAGCACTTTTAATGCAACCACTAGCACTTATTTTGGAAAAAAGAAGTGTCTAATTGAAAACAAAATAAAGATTAATTTATACTTGAATGTTTTTGTACTGTTGTGTTTGGAGCACTAGTCAGATATACTTTTTTGTAGTTTATAGATTGCAATGTCATCCAGGTTCCTTTGAAACTATATGTGCAACGACGCGTGCATGCACGGTCGGCCACAACCCTTGTGGATTGTTAAAATTCACAAAAGGTTCGTGTATTTAAACTACTTCAAGAGTCTATTAGATCAATATTTTTGCTTTAATCTCTTTCTACCTCAGTTCTAATCAAAACTTCTATTTTTTTAATTTAGGATTTTTATCTACCCGTTAATTGCTCTTCCAATACCATCAGAGATGTGAATAGCTCCAAATGTATTCAGCAGTATCATTCAGTATAATCGAAAGTTATACAGGACCTGTATCGGAAATTTGGGCATAATCCGCCTAACAAATTGGTCGACGCTCAAACCAGTTTAAACCAGCTACTGAACCCAGTTTGTGGTGGTTTGGGGAACGGGGAACCCCCTATACTGTAAGTGAAAATAAACCGTTTGAATGAAAGCAAATTAAATAGTAGCACCTTGTAAAAGCAGGGCTCAGCAAAGAACTATTACAAAATGTAGACATTTCAGAGCTGTGTTTTATTAAAATGTATTTCTTTTATGTTAATGATTTATTCACCCCGCTATGTTTACGTTACTCTCGGCGGCTGCTCTGATTGGCCGTCTGCTCCGAGTAGCCCATCACTTCCGGGTCGGCATCTACAGGTTGCTATGAAGTTGGTGCTGATGACACGTCAGCTGGAAGAATAAATAAGAGAAAAATATGTGCTCGTAAATCGCCAAGTTTCCTTTTAACGACTGTCGCGGATCTTCGAATTAAGGAAAGATCGAGAAAACGCACAGAGCTCGCTCATGTTGAGATAGAGAGAGGATGATCGCTTCAGCAGCCCGCTGTTCTCGTGGATGAGAGTTTAGCAAGAGTGGTCTTCCGCTGCATCCTCAGCATCACATGATGTCTTCCCCTTCCCCGGTGCAGATCCGAGAGGCGAATGCGCACCTGGCCGCGCTCCACCGGCGGGTCGCGGAGCTCGAGCAGCGGCTGCGGGAGACGGAGAAGACTGTGCGGGAGCAGGCAGAGAGTCTCATCCGCAAAGATGAGCAGCTGCGAGCGAGCACACGGGACATCACCGAGGCCAAGGACAAGTAGGGAAATCCTGTTTATGTAGGATATTGAGTTCCTTGTATTGCAGTTTAAAAGAGAGGTTATTGCCTTTTTTCAAGACATGATTATTCCTCTTGTGAAATTGCACTTTTTTGGATCGTTTTGACATATTTATTATATTGTTGCTCACTCTTTTCTTTCCTTCAAATAATAATAGAAAATGCTATGGTCAGTTTACAGCCACCTTTTATTAGCTTTAGGGGGAAAAAATCACTGCTGTCCAGCAACTTGCTAATTTAACCTGATGCAAACTAATTAAAAACTATTTAAACTGGAAACAAAACTTGTGAGGGAGGTTTCTGATGACTAGTGAAGGACTGACTCATCTGAAATTGATGTAGAAACTATGACCAAAATTAGAGTCCTGCATAGGAATGCGAGGGCAACTCCTCCACGCCAGATTGAAAGACAACCTGATGAAAGTGATGCAGACTGAATATAAGTTTACTGGTCAGATAAAACGTTTCCGTATTTTTAAATCGTATGTTGAATTGAAATAAAGGCAGTACTAACTGCTAATTTTAAATGTTTACTCATAAATAAATGTTTTCATTACTTGATGTTTAGGTCAAGGAGCAGTAAGTGATTGGACATGTTTTTTGAAATGATATTTTTATTTATAGTATTTGAGCTTCTGCGAATCAGTAAAATCATTTATTATGTTTTAGAAAGAAAGTTTTCTAAAGTGGGAGGGGCTTAGCTATAGGTCACTTGGGACAATAACGTAGGATCAAGCAAAGACTTTTAATTACTGTTTATTTTCCCCTCACATAGAGAGATTTTCTTCCTCCACGAGAAGCTTTGTCAGTCAGAGGAATCCATCCATAAACTCAACCACACCATCAAGGAAAAAGACTCTCTGATCGTACAGTTACAGCACAGATGTCAGCTGCTGGACAACATTTGTAAAAGCCGTCCATTGCTGGACAGCCTCCTGTCTCAGATGGCAGAGGCTGAACGATTGGGACCCGTCAGTGACCTTGGGAAACCCCTGACCAACAGCTGTCTGACGGACGGAGAGTCCAGCAGCAGCCCCAGTCGTCTCTCCAACCACAAAGACTTCTCTGTGAGCGAGGACGACTCCGAGGAGCAGGAGCTGGACGGGGTTGTGTTTGGGACCACTGTATGAAAGCCTTGCTTCTGCTGGTCCTAGTCTCAGGTTTTTCAGTCTGTGTGTGTGATTGATTACAGCTTATTCAGCGTTTGCTCATGCTTTAAAAAAAGGTCCATTGCTTCTTCAGTGTGAATGTCAAAGTCAAGGGAGTCTAAAAATACATTGTCATGAAATATTAATCTACAAGCATTTTTTTGCCTGTATTTATAAGGTCACATACATTTTAAATTTATGTAACATTAATTTATTCTGATACAAGTGTACTGTTCCATGCAATCACATACCGGTTTAACTCTACATGTATTCAACCATCGGGAAAAGAATTTTGTAGTCTGATGTTTTATATAAGTACTTATTCAATAGAATATTTTGGTTGATTTAATGGAGCCTTTAATTCAGAGATGTTGAATTTTGGTACATATGGTACTTTCTTTTTACTGAACAAGAATATTGATTATTACAGAAACGATAATGATTGTTTTCACATCATAGAAAGACGAAACGTTCCCAATTATAAAGACACATCTAACATCCATCACAACGAATCATATGAAAAATAATAAAACTGTAAAACGATAGACAAAATTAGCATAACTAAACTATGAATGAATGTAAATCTTTATGGTACAGAGCGGGAGGAGGGACATCATCGCGTCCGCCATATTTCCAGGGTGACGCCAGCGTTGCCAAGGTTACTAGTTAAGCGGACCGTCTCCTGCCGAGAGAAACGCACACTCTATGAATTACTGTAGGTTTTGTTCTTGGTTTTTATTTGTAAATGTTTATTTTGTATATCTGTAATATGTACGTATATTTATTTTTAAAGATACATAAAGCCGAGCGTGACTACAACCTGCGTACAAATATAATGACCGCTGTCCCCGATCCAACCGGATGTGACGACCCCTCCTCCCGCATTGTATATTTCGGACACATAATCTTGATGTTTGACAACTTATTGACGTTTTGTGATCTGTTCAGGAGTTGTTCGCCATTTTAATTAAAATAATTACGTTTTACAGTTAGAGCAACAATTATTAGCCCCCTGTTTAACAGAGAGAGGGAATGTTTGTAAATTATTTTTTTCTTGTAGAGAAAGTCTGATTACTTGTACGGCAGTTGCTTTAAATAATTAAACAAGTAAACAAATAAAAACAGATTGGCTTTGGCTGATTGGCTTTGGAACATACCACTATTGTGGCACACAGTGATTTGCTAATATATCCTAATTAACTCAGTTATGCTTTAAAATTTAAAATTGCATTTTAAATCCCAGATTAGTATCTTGTAAAGAAACTAGTAAAATAAATTAAAAGAAAAAGTGATTTCAAGAATTTAAAAAGTAAAACACATTTTCAAAACGTTTAAAGAGACCAACACAGTAGAAAACAAGTGTTGGTCTCTTTTTTTCTTACTAGCAAACTAGTCAGAGTTTCCAAAGAACACAGAACAACTGCCAAGACATCTACATATTTCCTACATACATCTACATACATCTACATACTCCTCGAAAGAAAGGAGAAAACTACCCACAGTGAAACATGGTGGTGGGAGCATAATGCTGTGGGGCATTTGCTTCTAATCTTGTCAAGGTTGAACGAAACAAAGGATAACTTTAAGATTTTACAAGACAAACTCAGACAGTCTGCAAGAAAACTTGGAAGGGCTCGATTTGGAAATAACTCCAAATTCACTACAAGTGTGTGAACTTGACCGGGTTTAGAATCAAGTGTAAAAAGGTACCTTTGACAAATTCTTTTCAATGGGCCAATCTAATATTTTACATAAACAATTTATAAAAGTAATGTTTGAGCAGTTGAAAATGATTCAGTGTGGAGATTGTGATAGCATTCAACCCAGCAAGGGATCCTTAAGACTCCTCTTTTGAGACAGTTTGACACCGCCCCCATAGTCCACACCAAAGATACTCTGTAATTAAGCATCATGTGTGTAATTAAGTGGTCTGCGCTGTTCTCCGAGAGGCTTCTTAAATCAACCAGCAATAGAACAGTCGAACTGTAGATTCCAAACCAAGCTGCTGAGGTTGAATACATGTATTTCCAAGCTTCTGTTACATTTTAATGTTATTTATTTAAGGGAAGATGAGGTTAATGTCTATATACTTGTTTTTTTTTTTTTTGTTTGTAATAATTTACTGTGTTCCTGCAAGATAAAATCTATGCAAGACAGCCATAGAAAGCCCTTAGGAAAGGTTGAGTGTATTGATGACTGATGGAGCATTATTCATTTGCATTGTGTTATTAGTTTTGATAAAATTTGATGGCGCTAAAATATTTTCCTGAATTGCAGCATGGGAAATTTAGGTATGTAAAATGTGTCTTGCTAATGCCCTTTTTGCTAAGACTCTGAGATTTTTCAGTGCCTAAAAATTTAAGGTTATATGTTAAGTATGAACATAATAAAAAAAAATAAATGGTAAAATATTTTATAATTCACAGGTGTTGCTTATTGTGTGCTTTTTAAATGTATTTCAATAATCTATCCATGCATCCACTGCAAGAGGGTGTGTTGAAACTAGAGTTTTAACAAAGACTGCTTTAAAAATGGAAGTTTCAATTTTTAGTTCCGTATAAAGGATGGTATGAACAAAAGAGAATCTAAATTGATTACCTAAATTGAACCTGGATTAACAAAAACAAAATAAAGAATGCTCTCATCTGTTCAGTAGTTCATCTGCTCTGCTGAGTATAAAAGCAAGGAAATCAGAGGGACGACGACATTGTTCATGAATTAACAAATAAACTAGAAGAATTGGAAAGGAAAGATTTAACCGTTCATTTTTTATGGATTCCCACTCATGTGGGGATGCAGCAGCCAAGCAAGCTCGAAAATACAGAAGGTAATAGCAAACATTCCACTAAGTAAAAAGTATAATAAATAAAAGTATAGTTGAAATGTGGCAAGACCAATGGAATGAATGTGAAACTGGAAGAGATCGTTATGAAATACAGGAAAAGGTAAAGACAATTTATTTTAAGAAACAGAAAAGAAGAGATAATTTTCACAAGGTTAAGAATAGGGCACACCAGATTAAATTTGTGGAGAGTAGGAATCTATTTAACATGTGATTATGAAATGCAAAACCTATGAATTGGGGAGAAAAAGTCTAATGAAAGAGGTAAAAAAATTTAAATAGAACCATGTACAATTTCGACATTATTAAAAGATGCAAGAACTTACAAAAGTATTTAGATTTTTCTTAAAAAAAAGCTAAAAATTATTACAGAATATAGGCGGGTGCATATCTATGCGTCCATTTTAGACACGTACATTTAGTATAGGTTGGAATATTTGTCGAGGGGTTTTTTTTCTCTTCACCCGTTAGTCAAATGCCCAAACTACATCCCAGATGGTGGCAGCAATGCACCAAAAGAATGGATGCAAACTGCCATTAAACATTAAAAGAAGAAGACAGAAAGCACGTGATTTGTGAGCATGCGCAAAGGAATTCTGTCCGTTTGGCATTCTGTGGAGCGACAGCGTCCTTCACAAACAAGAAGCAAAAATGCCCGGCTACTGGGAACTAGAAGAGGGCAAGGACTGTGTGGCAAAAACAGTCGAATCCACAAAATTTGCTACTTTTATTGGTTTGTCTCTTTGGAATTCTAAACTCTGTCCTTTCAAACAAATGTGTCGTTTATAAGCGCGCAGTGCTCCTTAGCTTTAGCATTAGCACTAGCTAGCAAGTGTCCTGCAGAACAGCTCCGAACTCTCGTATTTTCATCGCATTTAAATAAATATTGAGATTGATGATGGCTTATTTGAGTCAAAAAAAAAACGCTAAACACTAGTTTAGTTTTCAACACTAGTTTACGTTTCTCTGACACACCTCTAGCTTTTTGTGTCCTTGTTCAAGTGTCATTATTTATCTGTGAACTAAAAAGTGTAATTGATCTTTAAATTGTTATTTTTAGGGCTATCGATCACTGGACTCCGTGTTGTCGTGTTTTTAGCTGAGCCACCTTTGATAGCTCTGAAGACAGCAGCATCCATCACTGGAACCACGGGTAAAGTGCCAACCAAGGGGATGCTGGGATCAGAGGTTTAGAGGAACTCAAGCCCTGATGAGAACCACCCACCCGACCTCAACAGTATCAGAATCGTGTTAATTGTCATGTAATAAACCTAAGAATTGACTTCAAGGAGAAACAGAACATAAATGAAGTAATAACAGTTTTCAAAGTAAAATTAAATATGACCGTAAGACTATATTATTGCATATTATATATTATGCAATCATATAGAAATATTATTGCAAAAAATGGGTAAAAACTCTGATCCAGGAACATGGATGGCCTTTTTGAGATTTTGAGCATTAAAAAAGTAAAAATTTCAGAAACAATGAAACATTCTGCTGCATGATTACCAGCTATGAATTTATTTGTTTTGTTTCTTAAATTACTTTGCTATGAGTAAAGAGATGGAACTGACATACTTTCATTGAACTATATTTTAAAATCCCAGTGAAACATTATTTTAGTCAAGAAAATGTATTATTGTCAAACATTTAAAATTATTCAGCACTTGCTAATTTTTTTTTTAAATGCGGGATTACCGCAGGACCCAGCGCCTCCAGTGCGACACGGGACAAAATTGATGAGTGGATGCGGGTGGGAAAATGCAGGAGAAAATATCTATCCGTGGAAGTATTTTAGTAAAAAGAAAACCGTTAACAAACAACGAAAGATTGAAAACGTGTCCTTTCAAAAACAAGACGCTGAACTCTTGTTTGGAAAGCTCTTGTTGAGAACGAGGAACCCTCACTTTTATATAAATTTTATCACGTCAGAGTGAGGAGCCACACAATGTCAGTTAGTTTAGTTTACTTTTCTAGGTGGTAGCAGGACAAACAAAGTAATCCCTGCTTCACTAGATACAGTTCTGCTGGAACGGAACAGTCGCAGGTCTCTCGTCTGCTTTCAGTGGCGTAGTCAGTAGGGCATTGGGTACTTTCCTCGAAATGAAAGTATGTAAGTCTCTTACGAGATAAAAGCGTCATGTAAATGAAGCTCACATTCTTGTGTCTATGATGTTCTATTCAACCCATTCACTTTCCTTGCAGCTGCCATGGGTGCCATCTTTGGGTTGACGACATGTTTAAGTGCCCAAATGCGAGAAAAGCCCGACTCCGCTCTGAACTATTTCATCGGCGGTTGTGCTTCGGGTGCTTTGCTTGGTGTACGGAGTAAGTATAGCCTCCCGTTATAATATTGTGGAGTGTCACAAAGGGGGGTGTGGTCTGTTGTGGAGTCAATCGTGTTCCGTCTCCAAGTCAGAACTCAGGATTGCAAATGGACACAGGTCCTTGACCTCGGACAACATACGAAGGCGTCCTGGGTCACTATAGAAAAAAAGATTCGTTCAGATGTTCATAGAAACATATCGCTTTAATGTTATTTTATGTTTCATTTCAAAGATAGGAAATGATTCGTATTGGGATGAAAACTAAAGTCTATAACGTCCATCTCTCTCCTCTGTGTAGCGCACAGTATTTTGACTGGATCCATGTCGTGTTTTGCTCTGGGATGCACTGCCGCACTTGCCAAGATTGCGAAAATAGAAGATTGGAGGATCACAGGAACAGCTATTCGGTGAAGGGATGCTTCGCAGAGTCCTTTTCTTCTTCAGATTATATTCTGATTAAATAAATTTTCTTTTCTCCATGTCTCAATGTTTGGAGCTTTGTTCTCATCACTATGTAAATAAACAGATTTTTATTTAAAGTATTTATCAACAGATGTTACCACAAACAGGACTGTTCATTTTTTCCGTTTGTAATTCTGAAGTCCCTGTCAATATTTTTTTTGTGAAGTTGATAAAATGCAAAAACAAAACAAAAACTAATTGATAGTTGGTGTTGCTATCTTTACCTTCAAACCAGTAAAATGTCAAAAGATGTAGAATTATAGTGAAATGTGTCAGTGAACAATGTGATAGAAACCCAGTTATAAACTGAAACAATTATGTAGGAGGTTTAAGCTATCTGTATACATATTTTACGGTCTATTTTACATATAGGTTGAGTTGGTTTGCCACCTAGCGGTCACTATATGTTACAGTGATCACATGTCCTGTGGAAAAATTGCACAAAGCTGTCTGTGAACAACTTTTGTGCAGAATCTTAGCTCAAGATTATATAATCTCGCAAACAAAATGCTTAAAACTCTGATTTTTAATTACTTGGATTAAGCAAATGTTTCTATGTATAATTATGAAAAGAAAAAAACAATTCGTTTTTAATTCTTCAGTATTAAAACACACAAAAATCGTGTTTTATTTATTTTTTATTCAAATGGAAATAAAAAAATCATTCATAAAACGACAAAATGAATCGTTATTGTTACTAATAATCAGACCTTTCCTTTGTTTTGTCATAAAACAAAAAATATAATCAGAAATAGAATTACCCAACGCACGCTGACCTCACACCAATTATTGATTTGATTTGACAACAAAACAATTTATTATATCCTGAAGCCTTGTGGATTTTATGGCGCTTTCGTTCAACAGTCGCTTGATGGCGCTGTGAGACATTTTCAGGTTTAAACGAGGCCTGTGATTTATCACATACACGCAAACAAAACCATTTCACAATTTCATTTTTAAAGAATAATCTTTTCTTGTACGCGTTACATTAATGACTACAGATTCGATTCGAAAATCAGGAAATGTTGCTCTTAAACAACTTTTTATAACACATCACGGTTTCTGGGGTGGTCTTTGGCACATCTCTAAGCTCTTTGGCAAAATCCGAGCTGGAATTCAGGCATCAGTTGTTGGGTTTTCGTGTAAATGTATTTAAATGAGTGTTTATAAGAGGAGAGTGTTCCAATGCCTTCGGTTTTTTATTACTGAGTTCACTGGAGCATATTTACAGGTGATTAGTAAAGCGAAGCTAAACTAAATATATGGGAAACAGCTGTCTGCAGTTTATCTGCTTTCTACATTCGATGGAAGAAGGTAAAATACACAAAACATGGAAACTTTGCTTTACTATTTCGTTTGTTCACTACACATACCAGTACTTGTTGCATCAAGCTCCAAAAAGTCCATCATTTGTTTCATAAAGTGAAAGTTCACTACAAACAAAATGAAACATGTCAAGTCTTTTTTTAAATCTGAACCATTATGGATTAAAAAATAGCAGGACAAAGATCCACATTGTTGGCTCCCTGTGTCAGCCAACTTGTGAATTTGGTTATGGGGAAGATTGCTGACTTCAGTTGTGCAGAAGACCATCATCAACACCTTCCATAAGGAGAAAAATTCTTAAAAGGCCAATTGCAAAAGAAGCTGAGAAGTGTTCAGAGAGAGGGGCACCTAAGAGTGGCCAAGGGCGCCTGCAGGAAATGCTGGAGAATTCCATGCATCAAGCCACCTCTGAACCAAAAAACACATCAGAAGCTGATCTGTTCCTAGAGCTCCCAATTCCTATTTTGCATTTCATGTGGACATTAAGGTCACAAAGTCAAAAGGAAGGGTGACGAGGCACAAAAATAAAGCTGCTTGAAGTCCAGTGTGAGGATTCCACAGTCCGTTTGCAGAGTCCAATCCCGCTACCTCTCAGTAAAATTTCTTCTTCCAGGTTTTTAGAAATACACATTGTAGCGAAAACTACTAGAACCTTCTGGGCTATTGGATCTTGTTCTCTAATAACTCCTGGATGATCCCGAAGAGAAAGACTTAAACAAGATCAAGTGGATCTTTCAAGATGAAAACGAACATTTTTCATCAGAATTACATCAGATGCCTGTTCATTAAAGTGACTACTCATGGGATTTTACTATTTTTAACGTTTCATTTTGTTTTAAAAGAGCTCAAGTTTACAAAAGGTAGATTTCCAAGTTAATCTAAATGTAGCCCTTGTTATTATTATTTTTTAAATATAACAATGAATCACTTTGGTATTTGGGTCAGCCTTTAATCCGGACTCTTTAAAACCCATCTCTCAAACCATGCATACATTTCTGTTCTTCTTCTTTTAAAATTTTATATTTTTATATAATTTATGAGCATTGTCTGGGGGGCTGGCATCCTTACAAAGTTATCATTTTTAATGTGTATCGTTTGTTCGTTTAATTTAACATGGTGCATGAGCTTGCCAAACTTGGAATGATTCACCGTCAGATACTTCAGGTAATTGCTGAATAATTTATGTAAACGTAGCTCTCTCTGGACCTTCAAAACAATACTAGCGAACACGCCACTGAGTGTTCTCAACGGTGTGGTGATGAGAGATGTAGCCTGAGCAGAAAACGGCAACAATAACGGTAAAGTAAAATGTTAGTGGTGACTCATGTGTCCTATCTAATGAGCAGGAAACTTCAGAGTCCGGTGCCAGATTCAGGGTGGATTTAAGGGCCTAAACTCACGAGAGTCAGTAATAGAATCATCCAGCGACAGCGTTTGAGATCAGACCTACAAACAAAAATATCTCAGTATCCTCTTGAGGTACAGGTTTACAGAATAACATGCTTTAATATGTGGAGGTTTCCAGCAGCATTGAGGGTAAATAAATGTGTGCTTTTGTTACATTCTCAAGTGTTTAGTTAGTGAGTAACATTAAATAACATTTCTTTTACCAAATGCAGTAATTGAGCAGAGTCATAGGTTTCTGATTTCTATACGATGCACTATTCCCACCGTTTATTGTCAAACAGCTGCGTTTACTCTTTTTTTAAATCACACTTTCGCCGGGTGACGTGCACAAAAAGAGTTTGAGTGGCTTGTGACGGGAACCATCCTCTTTTCGACCTGTTTGTTTGGAACCAATGTTTGTGCAGAAAAGAATTCTGGCTCCTGATAGACCCTTGTCTCTTTTGACCAGTGATGTGCCGACGTTTCAGAGTTGTGAGCGATGGGGAAAACAAAGGGGTTGTAAAAAAGTGAGTTGTACTTTTTTGGCCACAACTGAAGTTGGTGGGTCACTGATGTTTTGGGGATGTTTGTGCTTCAACGGCAGAGGAAACTTGGGTCAGAATTGATGAATGCTCTCGAAGGATCCTAGAAGAAAATGTGCTCATGGGACGTTACTGGACATGCCAACACAACGATTCAAAACACAAGGCCACGCCCACTTGGGGTTCCACCAGATCAAAGTGAAGATACTGGAAGTGGGTTTCAATATCCACCTGATCTCGATATCATTTTTTTTTATCATTTAACCACTTTGGGGAGAACTCAAGCGTCCAGTTCATGCAAAAGATGGATGCACAAGGCCACGCCCACTCGCCATTGGTTCCACCAGAACAAAGTGAAGGTTCTGGATTGTTCATCTCAGTCTCCTGAACTCCTTATCATCAAACCACTCTGGGGAGAACTCAAATGTGCCAAGATTTTACCAGAGCTGGAGGCTTTTTGCCAAGAAGAATGGGCAGAGAAGATAAAGAACCTCATCGACAACTACCTCTAGAGACGTCAGGCTGTTTTTGATGTTAAAGGGGGGAATGCTAAATATTAAGAGCTGTAAGAACAATCTGCACTACACTTATGAACACAATGTACCCAGAAACCAGGCAGGATTTCTTTTCAGCTTCTTAGACAATAAGCTGATGTGACTCTCTGCTGGTAATGATTTCCTCGCAACTCTGGAAGCACTATTGAAAATGTTGATCACAAACTGCTTTGTCTAAAACTATTTTGTTTTTAATTAACGAGAGATTTTTTGAGCATTTAGTACATCGACGACTTCTCTGACTCAGCGATGGCACTGAGACAGCTAGCATCGATCCGGAGCTTGTGTGCGTCAGGAGCATCATTCTTCAGGAGTCTGATTCTGCAGTTCCTGACATCAGCGTAAACCTGCCGACCATCTCATCAACTCTAAGCTAATTTATTATACAGACAGTGTTATTCCTACACTTTGATTTGCTAGATATGACAACATGTGTATTTTCATAGCATAAAAAGTGAAATATCAATCCGTTCGGCAAAACAACTTTTTAAAACCACTTAAATACACATTCATCGTCGCTCCAGAGCATTACTACATACATTACTATAATATAAATATCATATATTGATATATTATATGATAATTCATTTCGTTGGTAAAAATGCTGATATCCGTGGCTTGCAAATCCTTTATCCGGGTTTCAGAAGTGGGCGGGGCTTCTTTCTAATTGGCCAACAGTTTCGCCTTGATTCTGTCATGACATTAGTGCGCGAAAAATGGTAAAATCTTTGAAATCTGAATATTAGGAAAATTTTTGTGGTCAACCCAAACACTTTTTCCAAATATTCCTTTTTATTAACTTGACTCCTGTTTTTAAACTGTACATCATTTTCTTTTTCTTTGTTACTAACTTATATTTTAAAACTTTAACTGAGCCATTCCACCAAATGGGTGCCATTTGTTTGCTGTAACTTTTCAAAATGTATTTTTTTACTTGCTTTCTAAACAGATTCCAGTAGCAAACATTCTTCAAAAGGGTCATCTTAAGTAACTTATTAAAATGTTTTATTAGGGTTATAATCAAAATATTGGTGCTGTTTTGTTCTTGTTACTAACCCTCTTGTTATTATTATTTATATAAGTGTGGGATGGAATTGTTTTTTTTTGGGGAGTGAAAATCCACTCCCGTGTCATGCTCTACTATATGCAGAGGATACAGACTGGGTACACCTTCTCCAAAGGGGCTCACCATCTCTTTTGGTTACAAATATTTTTAAATAATAATAATAGTGAAATTGGGTGTATAAACATTGTAGAAATATATAAAAAGAGAATTGAATATATGCTCAATTCTGTTTTAGAGGATGTGCCTCTATCGTCATCATGTGTTTGCTGATGAGTGTTGAGCATCACTTTCAGGTTTACTCCTGTTCCTAATAATGTTTCTTGGGGTAGCTTCATAATTAAAGTGTTTGTCTTTAAAATGACATTTTCTCTCAAATTAACCAGGGCTTTCTTTAATGGTATTGTTAAGTTCTTTCAAACCAGTTTAAGAAAAAAAGAGGCAATTCAATTATCTTTTAATAAAATATCTGAAATAATTTGAGTATTTTTAAACGATGCTCCAAGATCTCCTCACAAAATCATGAAATGTGTGAATAAGACATTGAGAGAACTTACCTTTGCTCTTCCCATGGGCTTCTAAAAATCCAAGTGATGCAACTTCCTGCTGAAAAACTGACATGGAAATTCCCTAATTTTTCAGAAGGTGGAGTGGTTAGGAATGAGTAAAAAACTGGGGAGGTGACTAAAATGCAAATTTTATTTATGAAAGCATAGATTTTATTGTATATAAACATTATACGTGGATTGTATCTATATTTTAAGTTTTGCGTAGTAATAAATTGCATGTATGAAGCATTTTTAATGTTTATTTATGCATAAAAACTCCCAGGGACAGAAATAACACTCATACAGGCGAATGGCACAACTATTCATTTAGTTACTCTCATAGTCAGATTCAAGGGGCTGTTAGATGCTCAAATGTTTAGAGGAGGACATGTAAAAACATTTTCCAAATACGCTGTCTACTACAAAGTCTAGAAGATAAAGAGCGAAGAGTTACAGCAGTGTCTGTTGCTGAGGGTTCCACGTGGGTCTGATGGACAGATATATTGACATCCTCTATCTAGTTACACTAATGCACATTACGGCAGGAGGTGCCCTCAAAACATTGAGTGCACTTTTCATTCAATTAACATTTTTAGTCACGTAGGAATAAGATAAAATCTAAAACGCCTCTGTTTAAAACAGATCCTGAACTCCTGGTGATTCTCCCAGTTCCGAGTAATTATCTTGATGCCCCAGCATGCTTTGAAGTCTTTGTTGTGGAGAGACATGGTTAATGCAGTATAGCTACTTTGCGTCTTGTTGCTATCTCCCATGAGATGCAGCCAATCACATCAATGAACCCTCCAACCAATCACGACATACCACACCTGCACCATAAAGTCCGCACTCACTCTTTGTCAGATCTACGGTTCACAACCTCCCGACTCTCCTGTGTTCTTTACGACCTGGATATTCATCGCTCCCGTTTCCCGTTTCCTTATCGTCTACTTACTCATAGCTACTCTCAGGTTCCCATTGTCTCTCTGACAACTTCAGGGGATTGCTGTCCTCTGCCACATCGGTTTCCTCATTGACTTCCGGATTTAAATATAGTAAGAAGACTTGGAAGGCAAAGATTTAACAGAAAAACAGGATTTTATTAAGTTAAAAGATGGCACTGGCACAGATAAATAAGGACAACGATCTGTGGGGGGTGAGAGGGAGAAAAAGAGCAACAGGACTCTCAAGAGTCCAAACAAATATATCTCAGCATCTTTCCTTAATGAACAACTTCCTGTTTGTGATGTATTTCCTGTTTCATCTCAGAAATCAACAAGAACATTTAGTTTTTCTATTATGCTACGCCCAGTCAGCAATCACTTTTCCCTCGTTTTGCTTTTGTCCGGCACATCTGACATTTATTTAGCGATGAAGTATGGTATGTGGCCTTGGGTCTGACAAGGCCCATGCGTGGCGTTTTTTATTGGTAACAAGACTTGCTCCATATATGCACCGTATACGCAGCACCGGCTACACAAAAAAACGTGTTATTCTGTATGTGTAGATTTGAGAATAAACCAAACATCAGACTTATCCAGCTTCCCTCCTTTCTCTGAATTGTGATTATAGCAGAGTTTTGCCTGTTCTTCAACCTCCTACACAGCTGTTTCTGTTTCAGTTCATGACTGGGTTTCAACCTACTGTGGCGTTGATGATTATTATGGTATAATTAGTGAATCACACATCTGACTACAATCCTTCAAAATCCCAGACTTTGTGTAAGTGTATCTATAAGAGCCGATGCAGGTTTCAAGCCAAAATGTTGTTTGGTTTTTTTTCCGTTGTTTCTATGTTTAAAACACTTTTTTTCACCCGCCTAGGATTTTTTGCACAGTACTGTATGCCACGTAATGGTTTAGAATATTCAAGGCACTTGTTTGCATGGTTTTCTAACGTAGTAAACATTAGAGGAGTTGTGGTGTTTGGCGTAGGACAGTGTTTTCTTGCTCTAATTGATTTCTCTGTTTTGCTTCAATTGATTTATCATGCCTTTAGCATCTCGGTGTAAAAGGCGAGCTTGTTTAGAGCTCGATAAACTCGCAGTAAGAATTATATGAAGCTCATAACAATCCTAAAGGAAGCCAGTCCAACAGCTGAATAATTTACACTGCGCTGAGTGGAGGGAATCCAATACTCTGCAACCAAAAGGCACAAATCTGACCAGGCACAATCTCCACCGATCTGAACACACTCATAACCTCAAACAAACGTCTGAAATGCAACATCTGCAGAAAATGATGAGGCACGAGTCCCCGCAGGCCAGATTTAAAGCCTGCTTTTCTCTAGGACTGAAAACAAGGGCCACTTTGCAAACGGTGTGTCCTGAAATTGAACTGTTCTCCAGAATCCATGATCCTCCGAGAGTCGTGTTAATTCATTTATTGGAGCAAAAATGTGCTTCGTGCTTTAAATGCAGGCAGTCCGACTAATGCATTTAAAAAGGTTCATTTTTCTTCGTCTAAATATTACTGTGTAAATCTTGCAAAATATGACAATTAACCAGACAGGAATATATTTTATCAATTTCACATTGGGTCCAAAAATATTTTTTAAAGCTTATTTAGGTCCAAAGAAGTGCCTTAGAGATTAAAACTCGTGTTAAGATTCGTATAAATCTGTCATCATACTCTCAAGTGATACCAAGAACATCTGTTTAATGCTTTCCACCACAGAATTAACACAAGCATCTAACCCCTAGACGATATCTCTAAAAAAATTGACTCTATCTCTGAAGACGCCTCGAGTCTGTTGAAGAAAAATAGCAGGAGATAAAATCTGGATTTCCCAAGAAAACTCTCCTGGTTTGGTGTCTGAAAAAACAGCATGTTTAACAAAACTTGTTCATTAATTGAGAAAAGGAGAGATTATGGACATAGTTTTGTGGCAAAAAACCCTTGGTGTAAAATGTGTCCATGATTACACTCTTAGGGTTCTGGTGAAGGCTCAAAGTCGGTGTGGCCAGTCATTCCCAGTGTAAATATTTGTGTTAATTTCACTCTATTGGTGCAGAGAGGTGGATATGGGTATTGCTTAGTTTGTCTTAAACTCTTGGCAAATCCAAGAGTGTGCCTGACAGGACGTGATGGATGCTGCAGTTCCTTGACCATCCACTAGAGGCGGATTCCCCATAATCAAATTCTGAACTTTACAGCCAAAATATATTTCTCAATTTATATCTTGAAAATAACCTTCATGAAAACTCTGAGGGGTGTTATTTGTAATCGTTTATTTAAGTTTTTTATCAAGCTTTGCATGTTTGTGCAACGTGTTTCTTGAGTGACAGCCATTGACAGCACATAACTCCTCCCACTTTCCAAAATTAGGCTGGCAATGTCTAGTTTGGGGTTTTTCGTTTTTGACAGTGAACAAAAATGATCTTTCATCATTTTTTTTAAATAATTGCTGGTCAATATCACCTCGTATTTTTGGTTTCCGCAAAAATCACCATTCACCCTGCTGACCCACTGCTCCTAAATTCATTGAACTGGTAATAAATTCTTAAATATATACATTTTTTGGGCTCCGGGCTTCAGAAAACACATTTTCTCTGCATTGTTCATCAGCGCTGTGAACAAATACCTGTGAACAGGATGCTTTTGGTATGTAAACAACGCAATTACTAGTTTTTGTGTTTTGTTGATTATTGCTGAGATTTATGGATAAAATTTTTACAAAATAAAAGAATAAAAAACAGCCTTACACATTTTTACAAATAAAGATATCTGAGCTGCATCAAGGAAACATGATTCACTTTAAGGAGAGATCAGCACACGTTTTTTTTCTTCCGTTGTTGCTGATATCTTCCTAAAAGAAAAGATACAACTAAAGAAGAAAATGGTCATGCAATCCCCAAAACCCCTGCAGATTCTTCAGGACGAACCACATTTACACATGAAAGGAGAGTTAGCCAGCTAGAAGCCTCTTGGCTAAAAGTGGCCCACCAAAGTCTGCGACTTCTATAGTGTTAAATCCAAATGGACTCTGTGAGACTTTTAAATGGGCAGTAAAATTACCCCGTACTAGCAAATGACTCTCTAATCTGAAGAATTACTGTTGTAAAGGTTGTGAAAAGTACGGATAATTAACTGATTATTATCAGGCGCTCCCTTCACATTGTTACCAACATTTCTCTCACCATATTTCAATAAAGATCACATGACTGCCGCACTTTTGAAGAACAAACCTCACCGTCTGGCCCTTGCTTATCCACTCCCTTCACTTAACGCAGGACTGGTTGGGAGTTTGTTCATCTCTAAACACTCAGCAGACACAATAGATTGTATTAGGGCTGGAAAATAGTGGAAACACAGAATGGGTTCATTACACGAGGTTTATCGCAGGTCCTCTAAACTTGCGTGGCCACTTTAGTGAGTAGGCTGAGCAGGGTGGTCCTATGCTTCACTTTTTGACTCACTTTCCCCGAATGACTCAAAGCCGTGATGTGCAGATGTTCTCTCATAGCTTTGGGTTGTTTACACTCTATTCTCATCTTCTTAACATCACCTGCTCTCCGTTTCTGGCCAACGATCAGTCTGACCTCCCATTAGTCTGGCTCTTTATCTTCATAATGGGTAATAAACCAAGGTCTCTGATTAAAAGTGTTGTGACATGAAGTGTTCCTCCAAGAACACTGCCTCTTTTACTTTGTTTGCTTTCAACACACTTGCGTGTATTTTGCACCAGTTTGTTTTGATAGAAGACAAAAGTACATTGGTGGAATGTAGACAGTTGGAGTTGTAGACCTATAGAGGTTTTTAGGGTCATTCTACAACTCAAGACAGGAAATACTGGAAGGACAAAAATAACTTGTGTCGCGTTCAATCAATTCATCGGGTTTTAAAGAGAGTTTACACTTTGTGTGTTTCGGAATGTTTCAGCCATTTTAGAATAATTTTGAATATCAATTCAGCCAGTTTTCTCTGTTTTGGCAAATTTAATTATTTTGTTATGACAAATCTTATTTTTGTATATATTTCGGGAAAATGCCTTGAAAGAAAAAAATATGAAGTAAAAAAAAAAACTCAAAAACACTCTGGGAAATGTACTACTCTTTTGGGTTGTTTGTAAACTGCTGTAAAAATCTATTAAGTATTTTTTTTTGCCTAAATCTCTTTATCTACCTACAAAAGGACAAAGTTTTTTTTTAATTATTTAGTTTTATTTAATTTAATTATTTTTTTAATGAAAAAGTTTTTTTACCCTTTACAGATTTTTATTTTTCTCCCTTATTTTTTGTCTGTTCTCCATTGATTTCCATTATAACAAACTTTTTTGATTACGATGCCACAACATCAAAATATCATGCGTTCTTGATTGTTGGTGATCATTCCTGTTGTTAAGAGGATTTTTTTCATATTGCAAATAAGTCTTTTTGTTTGTTTGTTTTCCCAAAAATAGTAACATCGTGTAAGATCTTGCAATTAAAGAGTAAAACTTAGTAGTTTGGATTAGAGCTGAGGAAAATAAAGAGAATTGTGTAAATGGAAAGAAAGCATTTTTTCTGGCTCCTCTACTGCTTTCCAGCTGTTCCTACCGTGTCTCTAGAAAACCTCTGCACCCAAACTACTTTCTTCTGGATTCTCCATCTTTTTCTGCTCTAAAAACCTGCTTCACTGCTCCCCCCCCCCCATCTCTGAGCAGTGCTGAACCTGCCACTGATGCCATCCTTCCAATCTCACTATCCTCTTCAATCTGCATCCATTCATCAAATCTGCCCCACACCACACTTGGAGCATTGTGACCTAAAAATGTTGTCCTCATTCCTTTATTTGAGGAATAACTGGGAGTTGGGTTTAGTTCTAGAATGAGGCACCAGGATCCCAATTTTCCCAAAAACTCTTTCTGGAAACATCCTGCACCCCTATTCCAAGGACATTCCAATGAATTTCTAATCTCCCCAGTGTCGCCTGCCTCTATTTTGGGGCCACTTCCTGCATGGATATGTGTGCAAGACCGCTCAAGGGAAGCTTCCAAGAGCAGAGAAGGATTCCCTTCAGCAGGCCCATCTCAATTTGAAGGGGTGCTACCGTCCTGGGCGTCCTCCCACTGGTAGAGGAATCTTAGTTTCTTATGTCTAGGATCTGAGCGATTGAGCGAAGTTCGAGATTTGAGATCCGCTTTGTGATGTTCTTGCACATCCACCTCATGGTTTTAAAGGAATTCATGAACGGAACGGTCCTCTCAATGATCTCTGGTGGACCAAATAGTTTAACACCACTCCCCAGAGATCCATCATCAGTTAAAAGTGGTCTCTATGGAAACTGTTTTCAACAAAGATTACTTTCTCTAGACAGCTGTCGATAAATAATGGCAGAAACATGTTGAATCAGGAGTTGTCAGGGAGAGAGTGCTGATTTAATCCAGCTATATATACACCTTGTCTATAATGCCTAATGGTGGAGCACTTGAGAATTTTAGGGTTGGGCTCTCCTTGTATTTAAAGGTTCAGAGGGGGTCATTTCTGCCAACGTCATGAAAAATGTCCTTTAGTCCTGAACAGCATTTAAGGATTCGGAAAGCTTAGCCCATTTACTGAAAATCACAAAGGTCATAAATGGCTGCTGACATCCTACACACCTTTGTTTCTTTGGGTTTAGGACAGAATGGTTTGCCTCAAATTTTGATGTTTTCCTTTCACACTTTGGTTAAATTGGAATTAAAAATGTTTATTCACTTTTTGGAGTCTACTTTGCATGTTCAACCCCCTTGAGGTTGGGAGGCTTTTTCCGTAGGGACGTAGGGATGTTTCCTTCTTCGTGTAATGATTTTTACTAAGAGCCAGTATTACTCACATCATTGCCCAGTTTGAATCCTGACAACTCAAACTGGAGTCATTAGAACGTAAGTTAGCGTTAGTTCATAGCATTAGTGTTAGAGTAGGGGTTAAGAAACATGAAGTGCGATTGGGGTCACAGTGGAATGGTGTCTTTGGGCTCCTCAAGTAGGCTCAAAGGGACTGTCCTTCCCCCAATGTGGTCCCTGGCTCAGAGATCAAAGTCTCGGCCAGTTCTATGTACGTGTGCGTGTCTATATTGTGTGAAGACATACTAGTGTGAAAGTTGCAGCACAGGAGGGGAGCGCGCCATAGGGAGGACAACAAAAAAGGGCTTAAAGCAAGGAACCAGTCAGCGATCAACAGGATGTTGGGATAAGTTAAATCAAAGGTTTAAGCGCTAGGGTTAGAATTATTAAAGAATTTGGTTTGCATTAGCGAAAAAGCAAAATATAACGGATTATGTTAAATACAGCAACCCCCATTAAACTTTACACCAATAAGAAAACAGTTCTACAACATTGTGCCGCAAGATTATCATGCATCTCAAAATAGTCCAAGTGATACCAAGAGTTAAAACTGCACATCGAAATCGAATCCAGAAAAGGGAAGGGGTGGAGCTACGATATGTGTGTTGGAGTAGTAAAAGCAGGGGGAGGATGAAGGATGGAGAGCATGCCCCCCTCCTCCTCTCCTCCGGTCACCCAACTCGTCCTCCAGCAGCACACAAACTGATCTCCAGGACCACATTGCTGCTCTCATGCTCAAACTCTCTCCTCTGTGCGGCGTTTAATTCAGTTCAGGCATCAGGGGGACTTCATTACGTGGCACTCCAGGTAGCAGATGCCAAAGACGTCTAATCCTCTAGTGTGGAAAGGATCAAGGTGGCGTGCATGAGAAGCGAAAGAAGACACTGTGGTGGACTTTGGTTGATCTCCTAATATCAAAACTTTGGAGGACACGAGTGAAAAATGATGGAAGTGCGCATTGGGATGCGTTCGAGGAGAGCTGGACCTTCCTTCTAGCTTCATGGCAACATGTATGAACCTCTTTCAGAGATGATGAGGATGGCATTTGGGCTTTTGTAGAGACTTGCAGCTTCACATTTCTGAATCATTACCAAGGAATCTGTTGGATAAACATCTTTTTGAGGTCGTTTTTGATGTGATTAGTCCTGTCAGAGTTGTGTATCTAAAGGATGGTAAACATCGGGTGAATCACACTTTTAGGTGTTTTGAGGCGATAGATGATCTTTTACTTGCTGAGCGTCTTTTGTTCCATTTTTTGGAAAAATATACCCATAATAAGTTACTTTGAAGACAGTTCCAAAATATTACTGTTTTAAAGCAAGTGTCTCAAAGCAGAATGAGGACATTTGGATATTTTTTGAACCCTCGACGCCCTTGGAAGTGCTGAAGATCCTGCAACCGGAGGCTGGAAGCTCCAATCATTTTTACCTAGACAACATAAAACACACGACAAAATCTTCATCAAAGAAAGACTTGGATTATTGATCAATGCCGTTTTTACTCAGAGGTCAGCTCAACAGACACGCTGTGGAGTCTGGATAAGCCGGGCAGACGGTAAGAACACATCCTGTTCTTTCAGCTTAGCGCCAGCTTAAGAACTCAGATTTTCTCACAAAAGGTAACGGGAAAACATCTTAATTAAACTTTGAAAAGAGCTTAATCAGTTGTCAAATGATATTAACAGCAATTTGGTACAAAAATAAATTGCTCTCGACATTTTAACCTTTTCTTTTAATGCCTCATTTTGGTCGAAAGACGTAAACACACCAAGGATGAGTTGCCACTCCATCACAGATCAACACACAATTCATGCTTTTAAATTAAGTAATTTAAATCCAATTAAGAGCAATCTGAACTGTCCTTAAAGAACCCAATTAAGCTCAGGGAGAACGCGGTCTGGACTCGTTCTTTAAATCACTAATGGCACATTTCCACCACACCTTTGTATAATGGGATCCATTGGCGTGAGGTTCTATTAAGCAAGAAAAATTCCTATTAAAGCGATAATTTTCCTTGATTTGCAACTTGCAAGAGACGCTACATCCTGTTCATTGGTCAGGTATCCAACTCACTGATTGGTCACTTTCGTGCGCAACACAAAAACATGGTGCAGCTTGACACAGTTGGTTAAGGGGTTCATGTCACATTTGCTACGATTTCATGGAGTAGAACAAGAGAGACTACATAAGTGACAGGTCTAATACCCTCCCACTCTGAAGTGATATTAAAAATCTGGGCACAGGGATGTTGTTTATAATGTTGCCAAACAATTGCTCGTGGTAATCCTGCAACTGCTTTTGTGAAAGAATGGGCTCCTCTCAGGAGCTTACGGAATTTCAGCGTGGTACTACGATTCGTGAGTTTATTATCTGGTCTTGCCTAACATTCCAAGTGTGGTTGGAGGTTATATAAAGCATGTTAGGTGAGTTTTCCGGGAATGGAAGGTGAAGAGGTGTAAGGTGGGGTGGCTTGAACAAAACCTCCCAAAATTTGTTTATAAAACATCACTGAGCTACCATTAGATACAGATCAGTGAACGGAATGCTTCATATAATGGATTTGTAAAGCTGGACAGCTGCATCCAAGCCTTGCATCACCAAGTGCAATACAAAGAATGGGGGTTTATGTAGATTTAATAGAAACACTGCTTCATTTAGCTTAAACATGAGCCATTAATTAGCTAAACAACCACAGAGAAGAGAGAGTGAGAGATAGAAGATAGGGGGGAGGGGAAAGGAAAGACAGCTGAGAGAAGCAGCCAGCTCTTTGTGAAAGAGAGAGAAGAGTCCTTAAGTTCTTCTACTTTTAGAGGTTTGTAACTCCCAGTTTGTGATGTATTTCCTGTTCTGAAATCAACTATAAAATAAGATTAAAAGTATTCCACAACTGCTTGGGCTTACTGATTTCCCTCCTTTTACAGAATCCTTTGAGGAATGAGAGCGCAACCACCTAACCATACCACTCTCGTATTTCTTTCCGGTTGGGGGGTGGGGGGAAGGGTCATGCCTACATTCATTAGACAAAGCCAATATAGTCTGGCAAACTACATATTTGGTCAAAATTGAGTTTAGGATTTCTAACCCCTCCTTTGTCTTGTAAGAAAAGCTATGGTCCACCTGTGTCCCATTTTATTGTGTTGCCGTAGTTACTGCTATCTGCCTTTGTAGGGCAGTATAGTGCCAACGGATTTCAGATTACAATGAAAGATGGTTGCATGCACTTGTGAGGTAGAGGATGTGAGCACGACACACATTAAGTGCTATTGCACCAGGGTACATCGATTTGATTCCCGACCTCAGTGTTCTTTCCCCAGACTTCTCTCCCAGTTTACCTCCAATCTGAACTGCTGTTGGCAATAATGCTCAAAACCAAATCTTAATGATGACGAAAAAAAACTCCGTAATTGCCGTATTTGGATTTTTCACCAAATAATTATTTTCCCCTTCCATTTTGAGACAAATTCTCTTTCTAAAAGTGCATGATCTTATTATCTTAGCATTGTATTTATTGCATATAACCAGAACTTTTTGATTTTTAAACTTTTTAATGCACATCACAACACATGTACATTCAAGGCTCTAATAAATACTTTTTAAAAAGTATCTGCAATTTGAAGGCTTACCTCATATCGAGCATAACTCTAAAATGTTTATTATGCAGCATTGAAATGAATTAAATGGCCACAATATTAAAGACCATCCTCTAGCTTCCTAAAGGAAGAGCTCAGGTTTCCAATGTACACGCATGCTGTTTCTGCAAAGTGATTCATGCCTTGGCGATTTATAAACACCATCACACAAAGCTCTCGTTGTGCATTCCCACCCTGAACTTCATAAATAAACAATGCCCTGGATTTGAGCCATTCATAATCCAGCTGATAAACATCAGGGTGGTCATGTTTAATGCTAGCGGCATCTGTTGATTTTCCATGAGAAGGGAACACGGCTGCTTTACATAATCCCGAAGCGCATCAGAAGTAACAGAAGATTTGTCCTGGATTTAGTACGTAGGGTTCCTTTGTCACTCTCCAGACATTCTTCAGCATTCAAAAGGAACTGTGTTTAGCAGCTACGGGCACTACTTTGGTCGTCTCATAATGTTTTTAATTATGAGATAGTTTTAAATACTATTGAAACATATGTGGTACAGTTTATCTATCTACTCGGAAGCCTGAGAAACTGAGGAAACCTGGCTCTTGGGATGCCATTGTAGCCATCAAGTAATTTTTGAGCGCACACTTGACTAGACAATCCACTATTGAATCCTTCAAAAATAGATCCACTTCAGTCCACTTCCTGTAAGAAGAATACAGTTTTAGAAACGGGTCCTCAGAACAATCGTCTGTTTCCTAATAAGGAGACGGTGTGCCTAATCGTGTGATTAGTACGGGATGTTTCCTGGCTGGAGACTGTGATGTCTGAGAACAAAACAAAGTCGCAGGATTTCTGTATTTAATCTGAGGAATATTAGTCAAGGTTTGTTTAGACAAGACTAAAAGAACTGTCTGTCATGCGGAAGCACCTATCCTGTTCTCATTGACCCCTGGAGCACTCTAAATGACTCTTTATTCACAGAAGGAGGACACTTTATTAAGGGTTTTGTATCACTGTACAATGATTTACATGATATGTCAATATAAGCAACACTTGCTGTACTTCATATTGATGTATCATTTAAAATATTTTACTGGAAAATATAGATCTTAATCTTATTCAGACCAAACGTTTAACACAATTTTTTTCTTTTCCTAAATCCATGTTTTTTTCATGCATTTCTAAGAGAATACAATTTGTACAGAGAATCATTAGAATATGATTTTTTTCATTCTTATTAGGATATTATTTTGTTACAATTCCATAGTATTAACATGCTATGTTATCAAGTCAACATCTTCACTTATTAAAATACAACAAAAATTTACACGAGTAATCTGAACGCCCTCAAATTGTTTTTTTGTTATCTGTTACGATCGATACTTTAAAACCTGAAGCTAATGCACAATTGAGTATGTGCAATATTTTTGTTAAGAACGTTATAAGTTATGATGAGAGAAATTGTTGTTTTAATGTGAAAAATTATTGTTTTCGTGAGAGAATTTATCGTTTTGTAGAGAAAAGTTATCATATTGGTGAGTGAAATTATCATTTTTGTGTGAGAAGTTATCATTTTGGTGACAGAAGTTATCGATTTTGAGGAAAGTTATTGTTTTGGTGAAAGAAGTTATTGCCTTGGTGAGAGAAGTTATCGTTTTGGTAAAATAATATGTTGCTATTGTGAAAAAAGTTATTGTTTTGCTAAGAGAAGTTATCGTTTTGTTGAGATAAATTATCATTTTGGTGAGAAGTTATCTTTATGGTGAAAGAAACGTATTGGTGAGTGAAGTTATTGTTTGGGTGAGAGAAGTTATCGATTTGGTGAGACAAATTATCGTATTGGTGAGTGAAATTGTCGTTTTGGTGAGAGAAGTTATTGTGTTGGTGAAACTATTGTGTTGGTGAGTGAAATTATCGATTTTGTGAGAGAATTTATAGTTTTGTTGGGATAAATTATCGTTTTCATTGTCATTGGTTTCAAACCGAATGCACAACTTTGTGCAACCGAACTCAATTTCCCACAATCCTCCACAATAGCTCTCTTGCTCAACCACACAACCTCAACTGGCTCTTGCAAATTATCTCCAGATGCCACCCCTCCTCTAATCAATCACCTCGTTATATCATCAGCCACGGAAAGCTTTATAAATGGGTTCATTTCAAACACACCTTTGTTTGCTGGGTAATAGTTTGGGTTGGCACGCATGGCTACATGCTACATTTACCAGAAATACACAAAGCAGCTAAAAAAATAACGCAAATTCTAGTTACTTTTATTAGTTGAAGTCACAATTTGTTAATTCTGTAAACTCTTAGGCATTTAAGATGTTTGTTGGAGAAGTGAAACAAACACGCTAAGAAGATGGTAACAATTAAGAAAATGCTACAGAACTCTAAATCATAATATGCTGCATTGTAGTCTACTTTAATGCAATATTGAACTAAAGAGAATTAATCCTTTAAACAGAATAAGAACCAACTTCAATCCACACCATGAGTTTGGTTGCTTCCTTGTCGATCATCTTGATTTTGAAAATATTGGGGAAAAATGACATTATCTGGTAATTAGCAAACGCACCTTTTGGTTTTTCAGATTTGATGTAAAATGGTGATCTGATTACAACATTTATTCTTTGTCTTTGAAACGTTTTTTTCTGAAGTTACAACTATAAATACCATTACTGCATCCAAATACACTTAACAATAAAGTAGTTTTGTGGAGAGATGTAAACGTTTCGGAGTGTCCAGCAGGAGGTGTATTTTCTGCGACCATTGACCCTATATTGACCATTGAAACGTCACGCATCTAGTCGATGCGATCTTGGAAGTGCATCACTTCTGAATAATCCAAAAAATGGGCAAAGAATGGTGTAAAGAAGATGCCTGATTGGCTGAAGGTTTCAACCTGTTGTATACAGCCAATGGCTGTCACTCAAGAAATCACACCCTTAATTTAGCAAAAGTCTTGGTATAAAATAAGTGCTCCCCCTAAGTTTGGTTTATTTCACTCATATTGACATGGGGAACTATGTTTGATTTCACTAAAAACCAATTATTCTACCTTGTCAACCAATCCATTTTGCATATGAAATTATTCTAATTGGTTCCATTCAAGTAAACATCAAAGTTTTTATAGAAACTTTTGCCATCTGTTTAGTAAATGCTACTGTTTAGGTCTAAAACTATGTGGATCGGGACTTGAGGTTTCTGACCTTCATACCATAACAGCCGCATATGTAAATGCAATCTGTTGCCGTGTTTGCATCCCCGGTAAAGCCTTAAATAAGAGCGCACAGGGGGCATGTCATAGGTTTCCAGGATACAGATATTTTAGCCATGTGAAATGTTTGGATGATGCACACCTGAGTTTCCTTCGAGACCTGAATCTGGAATGAGATCAACAGAGCGGCAGAAACATAACGGATGGCGAAACCAGTTGTGCAAACATCTGTGAATGAAATCTGTGGAAAAACAAGTCGTTTGGCACACGGCTGTTGCGGCTTGTAGCCTTAAAATGCACGTCTCTGATGGTTTAATTCGGTTTGACGTTTGTTTGCAAAGTTGTCAAACACCAACGTCCATCACAGAATGTCAACGAAACACAGAGATGATGAAAGAGAAAATGCGTTTAGCTTTTAGAGTTTATGAAAGAAGAATCTCCCTGAGAACAAGAAGCATATTGCATTCCAGAAGCGTGTGTACACTTGGTATTACCACAAGGACTCCGCTAGAGTAAAATAGTCAAACCTGATCCGCGATCAAACCTTTTTCACTTGCTTTGTAAAATAAACACAGCGAGTAATAAAAACGTGCAGAAGAATATTTGAGCTGGAAGGTCTGGCGTTCATCTACAAATGCAACTGTGAGATGTTTGTTGTAACAGTTTTTTGTTGGGGCTGAGGCTCTAAAAGGACCCTTTTAAAGGTCTTATTTATAAAAGAGGGCACGGAATCAGTTTTTAAAAGTTGAAAAACAAAAGCCAGGTTTGTAAATCGCTTCCATGTGCAGCTTGAAGCAATATTTGTGTTTAAAAATGTACCTAAAGTCCTAGTTTTAACCCTTATTAGTCAGCTCATGAATATTCATGCATGCATAATCACGAATGATTGAGTAAACATCTTCTACAAGGAGAAAGACTCCTGGAGGTTCTTTAGAGTTTGGCTCCAGCTTGCCTCGACACACCTGCCTGGACGTTTAGAACTCTCTGTTTGTCTGAAGTTGCCAGTGTGTGTTGTGAAGCAGGGCTGGAAGTAAAACCAGGACTTTGCCCACCCCTGTTCTAGTTTACCCAGCACGGCCTTAATTAGCTGCTTCAGATGTGTTTGATTAGACTAACCTCTGCAGGACACAGGAGGGAAATTGGTGACCCCTGTCCATAAAATGGGATTTTTTTTCTATTCATCACAAAATTACAACTGAGAGAGTTCAATCTGAATTTAACTTCCTCTCGGTTTGATTTGCACAAAGGTTCAAACTGATATGGCATCACTGTATTCTGACCGTGTGAACAGGGAATCTTCCAATTCAACCCAAGCACAAACCCTCCATCTTAGAGCAGCAGGGAATGATGCATCTGAGAAAAGAGTCGTATGCAAATCAGCTTCTTATTAATTCACGGCTGCTCACCTCCCTTTTCAAAAAGCTTTTCAGGAGCAAGGTGTGAGATTTCATTGACGCATGTACTTTTAACCCTTAGAAGTCCCAATCTTAAACAGCCAATCCTGGCGTCTGTTTTGAATTTAGTTGTAATGACACGACGCACTATTGTTTATTTTGATTTCAAATATAATTTTGTGTTCTAAACGAATGATTGATTAAAAGAGGGCTGTGTTTTTGTTTATAGTAACTTACAGGATTACATGCACCTGTGTTTTTGCGAACGTAATGCTGAACACTCATTTAAAAAAAATGCCACCTGCTGGCTTTGTGAAGTCTGTAAAGTGTTTTATAGACTTTCACATTTTCCTGTGGATGCAGTTCAAATAAAAAACTGTTCATCTGAACGTGGCCTTTCCTGAGACTCAGTAGGGTGCTTTCACTCCTCAAACCCATAAAAATGGTGTTTAGTCATCCATGAATTGAGTGACCAGGCAGATGGTTTGCATGTTCAGAGACAAAACGTGGAAATGAAGGATTGCTCAGATGATTTTTCACGATGGGGATCATTGTTAACAGTTGTAATACAAGCAAACATCACATTCTTCAAATGTCTGCATCTTATTGTCTATATCTCACAATATAAGAGGTGGCACTTTATGTACGACAGGAAATGTAAACAATAAATGCTCTAATTGCTTTAATGCATTTGTTAGTTATATATTTCATTTGACGGAACAGATAAACATTAAAATCTTTTTGTATAGGTTATCAATGAGAAGAAATCTATCAATTTGTCTCTTAATCAAGGGTCGGATAATAATTTTTTTTATTGCCACTTCCATTTAAAACCCACAATTACACCATTTCATGTCATAATGAAATTTCCTGCTTACATTCTGACGAAATCATCCAGGATTAGTTTTGACTGATATTTGGTTGTTTTGCAGGGGCCCAATGCATCACTTCATTCTAAGATGAAGTTATGGAAGTTTGCTGCCATCGGCCTGATTCTCTGTGGTGCTGTGCTCCTACAATTCGTCCTTAAAGCCGCTCCCTCTTCCAGAGTCCGGTCGCCTTCATCACCTTCCTCATCTTCGATGATGGACACAAACTCATCGGCTTCCTCTGGGGCTCAGGGGCGGCTACGAAGGGCCAGATCAACAGACGGAGGGGACTCTCTTGTCTCAGAATGTAAGATCACGATGTGCTCCTGCAGGGCATTCCCTTGCCAGACCCAGATCTTTACATTTTGCAGAAAAGATCTAAAAGACATGCAACGGTTGCAATGTGCATCTCCTCCAACGATTTGCTCAAAAAAGTGCAGCACTCTAAATGCCTCAAAAAACATCTAATTTAATGTTCTGCTCAACACTGTTTTTAAATGCAGTCTTCCACTCATGTCTTTTTATTCAAAGCATATTATAAAATTTATAGTTCTAAACGATATTAGTGCACTGATAGAAATGTGTTCAATACACTGTTTGTTTTGGCTTTATTTGCGCTTTTTGAAATGGCTGGAATGAGCGTTTACACGAAGTGACTGATTTCTTTCAGCTTCCAAACAATAAAAATGACTCCTTTTTGTTGGTTACCTTTGTTTATCTTCATCAGCACAATGAAAACTCTCAACACCACTCACAAATACTGAGTGAAAATTGTCATGTACACCTGAATTAACATAGACGCTCACCGGCCACTTTATTAGGTACACCTGTCCAACTGCTCGTCGACACAAATTTCTATTCAGCCAATCACACGGCAGAAACTTTATAGTTTACAGAGTTTGAAGAGCTTCAAAGGGCACTATAGAAGTGCTCAGACGCTTCTCCACTTTATTAATTACGCTCTCTGGTGATCATTGTTAACAGCAGGAGGAGAATTAAGCCGCTGCATAAATTGTGGTGCTAAAATAGGTCTGTTTACTACAGTTGTTGCTTCTTTCCTCGTCTGAAAAATGCACATGAGCGTATCAAGCACAACTGTACTTACCAGATGTTAGTAGATTGGCTGTTTGAGCTCACGGTTGCACCGCATGAGAAATTCGTAACTATTGCCGCAACTACAAAAAGAAGTTTATACTGATACAGGTCAGGACTCCAATCTTATGCATATTTATAGCTTTATGTAGCGTTGTTTTTCACTAATTCATCATATTGTTAGTTTTGTGACAAGGCGTATTTGGTCGGGGAGACCCAGTGAGAAGTGATGGAGGTGGGGTCCTTTTTGCAATCGCCAACTGACCGATCACTGGAGCTTTAAATAGTTAGATATCAGTTCCTGCAGCTAAGCTGCTAATTAACATTCCGGCTCCTCCTCAATTTCGTTAATCTCGCAATCGTTCATTACATCACATGATCGTTGACTATGATGGTTAACCCTAACTTTGGGCAGAATCAGCTCCATCGAGAACACTAAACAATTCTCTCTTTGTTCCTCAGTGATGGAGGTGTTCCAGAGCTTCACGGAGGGGGAGTTGAAGCAGGTGATTGGAGCGCTGGTGGAAAAGAAAGCCCACAGAGATGCCCTGCAGAGCAAACGAACTAAACGGGCTAAAAAAGGAGCCAAACCGTGCTCGCTGCGGATGGTGGAGGTGACTGTCAGCCAGCTGGACCTGGGTTTCGACAGCGACGAGACCATCGCTTTCCATTACTGCAGCGGGAAGTGCACTTTTAGTCGTAAAAACTACGACGTCGTTCTGGCGCACATGAAGAAGTCAGGCCTGCTCTTGAAAGACCAGAGGGACAAGGCTCGACACAGTCCTTGTTGTCGACCCACGACCTACGAGGATGACTTCCTGTTCCTCGATAACTCCTTTCAGTACAGAACGATCCGAGAGTTTTCAGCTAAAGATTGCGGATGTGTCTGAATCCGTGGAACAATACTCGAAGTACAGACTCCGAATCATGCAATGCCTTCACTGACGTTCTCTGCATTTCGGGCAAATCGTTCTTCTTCTGATGAGATGCTGCTGTATTTTTGTATTGCCTTCGTGAATCTCCTTCAAATAGCTGAAAACATCAGAAAAATCTGTAACTGAAGCAGAAAATGGCCAACCTTTGAAATGTTCTCCAACGTATCCCAAGCATTCGCTCTGAAGGTTTAACTTATTCGAAGCAAAATCGAACTAGCTTTATAGCTATCTACCTCAGCTTCCCCATAGCAATACTGCACCGTAATATTTAAATGCATGCATTAATACTTTGAGATTTAGATTCCTTTCATCAGATCAGGTTCTAGTTGAGCTGGAATTGAAGGAAGCCGGTTAAAATGTGCTTATGCAATTCGATAGACGTTGTATCCAACGCAAGCTTGCATAAATGGAAAAGCAACAACCTTTCAGCGCTGCTAAGAAATCCTTTCCATCTCCTACCCTCAATCAACCCGACCAAATCCACTCCGTTTGTGTAAATCCTCCAACACACGAGTCTAATCCACTTAACGCCTGTCAAGCCATGGCCAAAAATACTGAGACCCAAACTGGCAAGAACAATCACCCGATTCTTAAAAATGTCTAAATTAAACCGTGTCCTGGTCACAGTCCTAAATAACTTTAAATCTGAACTTTGGTAGTCAACCACTGGAGGTCATGCGCCATCACAGTGTTCTATAGCAGAACACAGGTGCAACAGAACACGTTTTACCTAAAAATCTCAAGGGTCAGCGCTTAAACTTGAAAAAAAAAACCACAAAACTGGATCCAAAGGAGAGCAGGGTGGTTGTTTTTGCTCGGGAAGCAGATGAGTGACCCTTTAAGCCTCATGTAAGTCTGATGAGTTCATTAGAGCATTGATGTAATCACAGGACAGGATTTAAGCCCTGACAAGCACCCGGCCTTCAATCTCAAGCAGCCATGTGCCCAATGTAGAGGTGTCCCAGCTTCATCTTCTGATGCATCTATTCTACATCTCAGCCAATAGATCCTGTCATGTTTTTGCATGGGTGTGATCTTTGGCATATGCAACAGAATCCTGTCTTTTCTAAAGCACCTCGTTTTTACTTGCTTCAGGATCCTGTTTGGCTTGGTGAAATCAACTGTGCTGCATTGAAAGGTGTGCTATTACTTTTATACCACAGCTAATGTTGCAAAATAAACTGAATTTGTTGGAAAAGGTTTGAAAAATGTAAAGGTATTTAGTTTTCTGTGGCAGATTACACCTTGCGATGTGTGCCGGTACCCTGTGTGGGCAGGCAATTTTATATCGGGAGTTTCAAACTCTGCACAGTTTTGCTCCAACCTTAACTTAACACACATGATGGCGCTTAAGATGGTGTTATAAACTTAACCCTTAGAAGTTTCCGTGTGCCAATCACAGCTTCTGTTTTGAAATAAGTAGGAATGACGCGATCCACCTACTGTTCAATTTTGATTACAAACGTAATGTGTAGTTTCCAAAAAGGTTTTTGTTTGTCAAAAAGTCTTTTAGTTTCATTTTACAGACCCTAAATCAGTGCCATCAATTGGTAAAAAGAAGGGATAGCCATAGGAAGTACAAGACCTGTGATATGGCTTGTGTTTTTCCATTTTCATTTTTTGATCTTGTCCTTGATATTTTTTTACTTTTTTTTTTTTTTTTACTTTTAAGAATGGCTACCTTTACTACTCTGAATTTTTTATTTTTTTTTTGTACAATTTCACGAATGTTCTGGAACTATTGTGTAATGTAATGGAAAAATATTTGCCCTAAAAAAATGATATGTAAAGTATTTTTGTACAAAAAAAACTGTTTTAAAGATTTATTAGAGCAAATAGTAAAGTAGTAAAAAATGCCCATAAAGGCCCCCGGACTTCTGAGGGTTAAGGTCTCTCTGAGTAGGGTTCGAATAAAACTGTGCACCCAAGAACTGTGATTGACACCCCTGCCTGATAAGGTAACTTTATTGACCTTGGTTATGATGTAACATCTCCCAGCCACACCCCAGGGTCTCAAAAGCAGCTTTTACCACCAACTTGCTTTGTAACGGTACTGCACAACTCTGCTTTTCCACCATGTTCCTACTGCCAAATCGGGCCAATCTGAATTTTTTTTTCTCTGATTGCAAAGAAAAGCTTGACAACTTCCTGTTGATCACTGACTGATCAGTTGTTGGGGTCCCTGATTGGTCATAAAGGCTATAGTGTGCCTCACAAAATGTAGTACAACCAACAGACCAAAAGCAAAGCCCCACACTCTAATACACCTATCAGCTGACCTCATTATGTGAGCACTTCCTGCTGCTGAACCTAGGCCTGTGCATCCCCAGCAACCCCAGATCATAGCCCCGCCCCCAAGTTTGTACAGCAGGCATGATGGGTGCGTCATCTTACTCTGATGCAGCCTTCACACCGGAACAGACCTTCCTCCATTGCTCTAGAGTCAACTTTTTATTTGTTTCCCTAGTCAATCTCACGGACTAGGGGTTTTGTTAAGACTATGCAGTGTTTCCGTCCGTTTCTTGGGTTCTTTTCACATCGTGCATGTGGAACTGCTCTACTTTCACTATTAAACACAGCCCTGAGTTCTACTAGTATTTTTCTTTGACTGAATTAATCACCGATCACCATAATTCAGAAGGTTACACATATTGGCTTAGTTAAATCCAGGTCAGCACTTTTTTGGCTTCATAATAGCCAGCAAAATATTCTAGTTTGCACTGCTTTCACTGGAACTCGTACTGGAACTGGTGAAAACCGTGGAGCTAAGCCATAAAAGCAGAATCGTTGCATTGCAAACATCTGGTGGAAATCCCTCCCCTCAAAGCAAAGGAGAAACCTGGTTTTGCGGTTCTTATGGGCCATCCAGAAATGTGTGAACGGGTTGTTTTTAGCCGGCTGTTAAGGTTTGTGGTGATTAAAAATATGAAATGAGCAGAAAAACTACCAAATCCTCCCAGAGTATCTGAACAGATTCTCTCGGAGCCGCCCTCCTGTTCATGTAAACAATGGTTTCAGTTTAGAAACGGTAACCTTTAAATCAGATAATACAGATGTAGACACACCACTTAAAGTATAGTAAAAATATTTGTAATGGAGCAATTTATCTGAACCATCCATCCATTCACATGGCCTTTGACCAACTGCAAACAGCATTGATGCAATGCATCTAAATAGCAAAGTATGTGGATTTCTAAATAAGAGTAAGTTATGATTTATCTATTTATTTAGATGAAGTATCGCTGATTTAGCATAAAGATATTTATTGCATTATTTTGGTGCCAAAAAGATCTGAAATGTACTATATTCAGTATACAACGTGTTTAATAAACTGTATCAGCTTTACAACGAGCCCTGTGTTTTATTTACTGCAGTGTTTTACAAGAAAGAAACGGTTAAATGTCAAGTGTTTATTTCCTTTAAAACTAATGAAAACCTCAAATCAGTTCCCAGGTGCCAAATTTTTAACCAAAAACACCTTTAAATGGTCTCTCAGTCTAGTTATGCAGGCTACAGAACCACAAAGAGGAGTACTGACTTGACAGTTGCGCAAAAGACAACCATAGATGCCAAACTCAAGGAGGGTAAAACACAAAAGGTCATTGCAAATGAGGCTGCGGTTCACAGAACTGTGTCCAAGCACATTAATAAATAGAACATGGGAAGCATACGATGTGGTAGAAAAAAAGGTGCACAAGCAATAAAGATAACCACAGCCTGGAGAGGATTGTGAAACAAAACATGTAGAACCATCTCGCAGAGATGTATTCAAGACATGAGGTTCAACTGCTGTTTGTCAAGAGACGGCATCAGAAGCATTTCGCTCGAGTTAAAGACTAAAAGGACAGCTGCTAAATGTTCCAAACTTATATTCTCTGATAAAAGTCAATTTAGCATTTTTTTAGATCAAGGACCCAGAGTCTGGACATTGTCCATGTTGCTTGTTGTCCAGAATACGTTTCCCACAGTCAGTGGTGGGCCATCAGTCATCTGCTGGTGTTGGTCCACTGTGTTTTCTGAAGGTCAATGCAGCTGTGAACAGATTTCTAGATGCAGATTTCTATTTTCCAACAGGACCTGGCACCCACCAGTGCTTGGTTTAGGGGACATGGAATCCCTGTTCCTAGCTGACAGAAACTCTTGTGACCATTACCTTACAGAAGAGCAAGATGAGATGCGTCTGGTCTGACCCAACACTGCAGAAGAGCCTCTATTAGAGGAACCTGAGTAGTGCCACAGACGGTCCGACTCTGCGTTGTTGCAGGAATTCCAGCAAAACTAGCGAAGTACTGAGTGCTGCACGGCCTCAAAGCTTTCTGATAAAAGTATTGATCCTAAGTAATGTTCTAATTTCCTGTGAAGCTAATTATTGGGATTTAAAATCATCAAAAATGAGGCGAATAAATATATAGATTATACAACTGTGAGCTAACCCTATAAATATAAAAGCACTTGTTCATATGTTCAGTCACATCGAGATTGTACTGCCATAATCTTCTAAGAGCCTTTCGCCGTCTCTTATGAATCTAATCGTGTTCTGCTTATCTAATCATAAGATTTGCTGCTGAGTTCTTATAACAATATCATGGGGTTTATCCTGTTATCTGTAGCATGACTTAAACAGCACAGATTTCACTCTAAACATTTCAAACGCTGGAAGAAAAGCGCTGCACAGCGCCCTCTGCTGGCCGGTGCCCGTTCGTGTCTTGTCTTTGATTGGCACAATGCTCTTGTTTCAAACCAAGTATTTTTGTGTGTCCTCTAGAGATAAAAATGAGGTTACACCACATATTAGAGCGATGTATCACCAAGAATCTTGGTGGTTTTAAAATTATATTTTACGATGTAGAATTTTATTGAAACCTTCAGTAAAAACAATCCACTAAACCCAATTTCACTGTTACATCTTTGAACAAGCTTTGTATCTAAACAATGTTCCAAACACAATCAGATCTACATTTTCTCCCTTTAAAATCCAATGCCATTATTACACTTTTCTGCAGGAACAGTGTATGACTGTTAGCCGGCGGAAACACTATACTCTGTAGTTCGCAACATTTTGATCTGAACGAAATGATTTAATCTGATGTTTAGACGCAACATGAACGTGACAGCTGAAACACACGTCCCACATCCAGCTGCAGTCCACTCTGCAGATTTCCCCTAGATTTCTAATTGGTTTTGTTTCACAATCCTCTCCCGGGTACGGTTTTACCGATTGCTTATGAACTTTGCTTTATTGCTTCACCACATCTTTTGCTTCCCTTCTCCTCTCTAATAAAGCTCTTGGACACAGAGTTCTGTGGACTGCAGCCTCTTTTGCAAGGCCTTTTGGGTCTTTTCCTCCTTGAGCAAGGTGTCAATGGTCATCTTATGGGCAACTGACAGACAGAAGTCTTCCCCATGGTTGTGTAGCCTACCAAACTAAACAGAGAGAACATTTAAAGTTGAGTTAATTAGCTGATTAGAGTGGGGCACCAGGTGTTTTCAATATGGAACATTTGCACAGTATTTAGTTGTTAGAAATTCTAAAATCTAAAGATACGAGCAGCATCGTTAAATCTCGAAGTATTACTCATAAGTTTTTACTGTACATAGCTTGAAAAAGTTCATAATCAAATTTATTCCCAATTTTTTACATATTGAGGATGCGTTTTTTTGAAAACTGATCACAATTTTGTTCAAATATAGTTAAAAGAAGTAACTTTCAGCCCATCTTGACTTTTACTGAAACAAACACTTTCATTTTAGATGCTCGTGTTGCATCTGCGAGACCTTCTAGACTTCACAGCCCACCGGAGCAGACGCATCACACCCTCACTGATAAAATAAACTGAACCAAAGCCACCCCGAATGATTGACGAGCTTACATAGTTCTGAAAATTACAGTCACGCCCTTTCTGAGAAGTTACTTTACATGTGAAACCAAGACAGAATCCTGTGGAATTTGCATGTTTTGTAACTGCAATCATTTTCTTAACCCCTTCATCCTTCAAAAGCATGTTTTCTTTGATGGCTTGCATGGATAAAATGGTAAGAACACCACGAATCTTGCCAGTTTTCTTCACTCAGACCCTGTTTTGCTGCAAATTTGAATCACTTGTCCATGATGCCACATCATGCAACTCTTCCATGAAGACCCCTTCTGGCCAGACGTCTCCTAACAGCTGATGGGTGTCACTGGTGCACTGTTACTGAAGGGTAATTGGTTAGCCGTCTTCTATCTGCTGCACAAATATGATCCTCGACGCTGCCTCATTTTTGTGCTTCTTTAAAAGATCTTTAAAAGCCCATTCTGCTTTAAAATATTTCTTTGGGAGACTTTGTCTTGCTGCAGTTTTCAATCTTGTTATAACAAGAGAACTTTCTCAACCTCACTTTGATGAAAGAGTTTAGCCTCCTACTCAGCTATTTCTGTTTCAGTTCATGACTGGGTTTCAACCTTTGAGTGCCTTTGGCTCCTTTTTGGTATAAATGAGTGTATCATCATACACCTAACTATAATCCTACACTCCATGCTTTGTGAATACGTTTCAGAATGGAACCACGAAAGAATTCTGGGAAATTTTCCTTTGACTTAACATGGGGTACAATTTTAGAAAACGTCACACACCTGTGGAGGTTAGCAGTCAGTGCAAGGGCATAACAATCCCTGAGCAAAAGTATTTGAACCCTAAAGGTGTAAAATATTTGCCATTATAATAACAGTTATCATGCCAATTATAAGTAAACAAATGGGAAGAGGCAACAAAAATATCTTCCAGATGAAATGAGGATTTGATTGTTAATCATAGTAACAACTTACATTTTTAGTACATCATTGGCAACTCCCTAGCAACCAAACGGTTTACCCTAGCAACCACATTTTCTTAACTCTATCCCAGCTTTGGTATATGATAGAGACATTGGGGCTAGTTTAAATAACATAAAGTGACAAAGGCAACATTATACATTTCTGACCCCTCCATAGCAACCAGGCTGTTTACCCTAGCAACCAATTAGGCATGTGTTTATTTCAGCTTAGGAAATTGAGAAACTTTTAGTGTATTTACTGAACAAGTGTCGCATATTAGTGGTCAATGGCAAACAGACACATGCTGAAGATTGCTAAGCAAAAAAACAAAAGATGATTTCGAGCAAAAGTTGTGTTTCTAAGGTAATAAATTACTCCTGTTGACCAATCAGCTCCTGGAATGGCTCAAAATACTTTATAAATGACCCCAACACAACTCCAGCAGTGGAAATGTGTGTAACCAAACCAGAGGAACAGTGCAGCACATATTTTATTTTACAGTCTTTCTGAGAACGAAAAAAAGAATGTAACACACCGAATGTAAACATTTACAGAAATGCACTCACATTAAAAAAAACATCTGTTGTGTAAACCTTGAGTCCTGTTAGCAGACACACTTTCATATTGAAGGGAATAAACTCAAACAAAGAGAAAAACACCACACAAAACACAAACAAGTGCTACAGAGTTGGTATGAGAATGATGTCATCATGCCATTCATCTGTCAAAAACGCCATTCATATGCTTCAGTAGGTGCCTACTCCACCTACTGAGCTACTTATCAAATTCTGATTTTGGGAACAATATCAGGTGACCTGCTGTTTAATATGAATCATTTGATAACAGTGTATTCCATTCAGAAAACACTAATGCACAAACACCAAAAGAAAAGTTAAAATAATAAACACTTCTCATTTAAAAATAAAACCCACTTCCTGTAAAACATCTGGATGTTCACAGGATAACCCTGTCCCTGGCAGTGTATCATGGAGGAAAAGCCCTTCTTTGATGGACCTGTGTGAGGGTTGTATGATCAGTTAGGCAGGAAATTAGCTCCATGGGTGACGATGTTCGACCTCTTTAAAACTGCCTCGTCGCCTGCATGCGACTCTGGCTATATTTATTCAAATGCACAGCAATAAAGAACAGACCCCTCAAAAACATCAGGGTCATATTTCAAACAAACATTTAGATTATGGGAAATATTAATTTAACAAGAAGCTACTTTGGTTCCTGGGTCAGCAAGAAGTTTCTCTTGGCCTTTGCTTATCCTTGTGTGGTTAAACTTGTAATTTAAAGTATGCCGTTTCTCATTGACTTATAAAAACCATTGAAAATAAATGTGAAAAGGCAACAGAAATATCATAGAGAAAGCCCCTAGCAACCAATTTTTCTGAACTCTATTTTAGCTTTGGTATGTGATAGAAACATGGGGTTTGGTTGTAATCTAAAGTGACAAAGGGAACATTATATAGTCACTGGCCCCTCCTAGCAACCAAACTGTTAACCCTAGCAACCAATTTTTCTGAACTCTATTTCAGCTTTGGTATGTGATAGAAACATGGGGTTTGGTTGTAACTAAAAGTGACAGGGAACATTATATAGCCACTGGCCCCTCCATAGCAACCAAACTGTTCAGCTTAGGACAATTATCAGTAAATACTAGATTAGGTTGGTCTTGGCAACAAAATCAGCTCTTTGTCTCTCGTTTGCCGACATACATCTAAAAAGCGACTATACTTTTTTTTTTTAAATGACCGCTCGAAATAAATAAAAAGCTTGATTTTTAGGTCGAAGGAAGACAAATCACTTTATACAGCATGACCAATTTCAATTTGTTAAAGTATTATATGGTACTAGGATTGTGGAAAAATGCACTTTCTTTAAATTAACAACTATTTGTAATAAATGTGTGAAATATGACCTTGATGTTTTAGTGAGATTCAGCTCTCAGGGTGTGCTCTCTTTTCAACACATTTGCTGTTCTGTGGCACGATATGTAAGATTTTGGTCCAGCATCTATTGGATGATGCAATTCCTTGCGTTTATGGTAAAACCAAATGCTTTCCTGTGCCTCTGTTAGCTGAGCGTTTGCCAAATGCATAAATATAAGCCATCAATCTCAGAAAGCTAGTGCACCCTCTGGTGGCAAAATCGTACGTATTGTTCTTTAACAGGATGCACGCAGGATCACTCTTTAGCTAATCGAATGTGCAACTACACAACAAACAAAACACGGTATATAAGATTACATTTGTAACACAAAAATAGAGCAATTTTATATCGTTATTAACGTAAGACCTTTTGCTATAAAACTTCAGATCCTGAATCTATGTACAATAACATCTTGATATACAGTGCAGATCATAAAAATATATGTGTAGGGTACGATGACTCTTATTTTGTACACTTGATTATGATAATTCCCACATTAAATTACAAATTAAAAGTGATTATCTGAGTTTTCCTAATGTAAAAAAGTTCTTAATGTAATTAACTTGGAATTTTACTGTTGAGTAGCGTTATTGTTTACAGATTTTGTTTATTTGCAAAAATCATAATTTGAAAAAAAAAACTGTAGCGTCCGCCTCTTTTCTAAATCTTCATATTTACTAAAATGCTAATGAATTGAAGTAATTTTTTCAGGTACCCCTGTCTGCAGATGGGGTAGGCCCCACCCACTGAATGTTGAATTGTGATGTCACTACCATGCTAAAGAGGGTTAGGCCTAGGGAGTACAACCAATGAGATGAGACATGGGCGGGGCATCTGCAGACAAGGGCATCTCCATTTTCTTGGTTCTTAAGAAGTTAACACTAGTGAACAGACAACACAATTTATGAACATACTGTTCCTATACAGACACCAAACTAATAAATGAAAAACGCCATAATGAGGTCCATTTAAAGTTGGATTATGAATCATTTCACAGCTACAAACGAGAGCACGGTTGAATTCAGAGCTCTTTCAGTATTGTACTGTTCAACAGCTCTAAATTAGTACAAAAAATCCTCTTTTTTGCTTCCATTCAGAAGAGGAAGGAATAGTTACATCATAAATAAAGAGTTTGAAATTTACCTGTTTATTATTTTCATCAATATGATGATCCTGAGAAAATTATGTGTCCTGTTCTATAGCTGAGCGGTTTCTGAGGAGTGCTACACAAAGCAAAACAAGAGGAACCCCTAGAAAAAGCTGTAAATCGATCTTTCTGGAAGTTACTCCATTGCATTATGCAAACATAATTATTAGAAGTATTGGGAATTATTCTCTAATTCTACTTTTGTGCAGCACCCCATGCTGTTAAAACACAAGAAATAAAAGCAGCCGAACACATCTGCTGTTCACCTGAAAGAGTCTAAAGAAAAAAACAGCTGCATAGTGTCTGAGAGATGCATTGTGGGAGCTGCACTACGCGTCACTGGTGGATGGACACACTCCCGTTTCTGGGTTGCCTAGAAAAAAACACAGAAAATGACTGGAACAACATAGAGCTGCTACGAGACCTAAAAAATGTAAATATATTTTTTCATCTCTAGGTAAAATCAATCTGCAGATGACACAGAAAATGTTCAAAGCGAGCTTTAACTTCTTGTTTTGAATTTCCCCTCTGGTGAACCACAGGGTTCAGTCCTTGGCCCACTGTGTTCATAGTTAAAGTGCAATTAGCAACAATCGTCCAAAAAGAAGTTGTATTGGTAAACTATTCTCCCTTGTTCCCTTTCAGGGTCGTGGGGTTCTGCTGGGGCAAATCTCCAATGTACCGTATATGGATCAAACTAAACTTCTATAGTGAAGCGCATGATTTCAGACTATATTTTATTCTGTTTCAGAAGTGCCTTTTGACACAATAAAACTGCTCAAAATGATGCGCTGGCGTTAAATGATCTGTATTTGGACATGGCACTTTACGACGGAAAAGTGGCTCAGTTTCCGGCGCTTGAGAACTATATGGATCAAACTAAACTTCTATAGTGAAGCGCATGATTTCAGAGGATTTTATTCTCTTTCTGAGATGCCTTTTGACACAATAAAACTGCTCAAAATGATGCGCTGGCGTTAAATGATCTGTATTTGGACATGGCACTTTACGACGGAAAAGTGGCTCAGTTTCCGGCGCTTGAGAACTATATGGATCAAAGTAAACTTCTATAGTGAAGCGCATGATTTCTGATGATTTTATTCTCTTTCTGAGATTTCCTTATGCGCTCTTACCTGGTTAGGAACACTACCCAATTGCAGAGCACGTTACTTACATTTGTTATCTCGTATGTACATGTGTGAGATTTACCGTTGAGAGATGATTTGAGTTTGAGTTTATTAAAGAAGAGTTTCAGTCATTGAGAGCGTTTTGTTTTCCTCACGCAAGCTCGTGAGTACGGATGCGGAAGCACCGCTGCGGCTACCGTAGCCAAGGCATTGTGGGAAATGTAGTATTTTCCCCCCGTTTTCGTTACGACTGCGCTATGGCAGAGATGGGCGATGACGTCAGCGCGCAGCACTGGGTGTACAAATATGGCCGCGGCTTCGGCCTAGCTCCGGAGCTCTTACGCCTCTCATACGGCCGTGACCGGACTTCGCGGCGCTCTGCATTCGGTCGAAAAATATGAGCCGAAAAATACGGTACTTTAGGTGAAAAGTGGGGTACACTCTGGACAGTTCCTAAGGGGAATTTAGAGTTAATCTGACATCTATTTGGGCTTGTGGGGGAACCGAGGCCCTCACAGAGGGGGATCTCATAATTTTGAGATTCAAGCCGGTCCGCCCACAACCCATTTCTCACTTTCTCTTTGGATGCTTACCCTAAGCTTCTATTTTAGAATAGAATTTCTTAGCCAAGACTGTGAAAGCAACATTTAAGAAAATTTAACAGAAAATGCTGCTTTATTTAACTTAATTATTAGACGTGAATGAGCTAAACATGAGGAAGACGGGAGAGGAAGGGAATGAAGGAGGGGAAGTCGCAGTTCAGAGAGAGACCCTCTCTCTGTAAAAAGACAGGACCTAGTGAGAGGGAACAACTTTGCAACTCTATTTAATGAACTTGTCACTTTCTGGTTGTGATGCATTTCCTGTTCTGTGTCAGAAATCAACCAGAAAATAAGATTATAGATATTTTTTCTTTTGCCCTTTGAAAACCTCGACTAATTACACTTTTTTTCTTAAGACCAGTTTTTTTCCTCCTCCATTCGAGGACCGTGTGAACTGACCTGCAGTGGTTGTAGCTGTGATCGGGGGCGTGCGGGACTCGTCGTCATCACTGAAGCGCATGAGCTCCCCATCAGGAAGAGCGGCCTGGCTCTCAGCTTCTTGTCCACTGATGCTCCGCAGAGCCAGGATGCGATGATGCAGCGCCGCAAAGAGCTGCGCCGCGTCCTTCGAGCTGGACTGAGAAACCATGAGCGATCAGACGTGAAACACGGTCATGAGGAGCATCTCATTATGAGCATCCTTACAGATATCAGGAAGACTTTGACGCCCTGCTCTTCTGAGTCCAGGGCTGTTATTCTCAGGCTCTTGTCACTAGCTTTGTCCACCTGCATCTGAGGCCAGAGCTTGGTGTTGAGGATCACTCGAAGACTTCCTTGCGTCCGCATGACTGGAGAAGTGCATAAATATGTTATTATTATTATTATTATTATTTAATCATCCAGGTAGGTACAGTCATGGCCAACAAGTTTTCCAGAATATCTAGTATTTCTCACAGAAAAGTATTGTATTAAAACATGTTTTTTCCCTTTGGAATAAAGGTTGTTAATGTACCCAGTCTGGACTGTAAAAACCCATCCTCAGAGGATGTCTTGTCGTTGAGTCTGAGGACTCCACATCCTCTTTCCAGCCAGGACTGAGACGTCATCTCAAAGACAAACAGCTTGCATTGCATCTGAAAAGCACAGAACCGCTCAGAATCATTCTCTTGAGGTTTCTGTGTGGATCAGACAAGAGCATTTTAAGGACCTGCAGGACGTTGCTCTCAGACTCCTCTCCTGTCCTGACCTCCACCGGCTCTAACAAACACTTCTGGGGCTTGTGAGCTTCATGTCTCGCTGCGGACTCCTCCAGAGATTCTTTCGTGTGGTCACCTATAACATAGTTGCACTGCTTGAGAAGAAGACGTATGGCTTCTACAATGCTGAGATGAACTTTCAGATGCGCTTTGATTACCAAGTGACCCTGGATCAGACTGATTCAGGACAGATCTGACTATGGAAAGTGGTCAGGAGGGAGCCTTTGTCTGGTAGTACTTTGGTGTGTTGAAGTTTGGGTGCACAAGCTGGATTAATATCTCCTGATAACTGCTAACTCCGGCTCGAAGGACCACGAAGCAAGAATTTGGGAATCTTCCTCGGAAACGATACTGAACAGGAAGAAATTATAGAGGTGCGAATCCAGTGTCTTTCTTACACATTTAATCTGAAAAACGGGCATTCGTGTGCAGAGCTGAGGCACATGTAGATTAAAGGGGCTATATTTTGCTTCTATTTTCAGACTTTCAAAGAGAGGTAATGTTTATGTTTTAAATAAATTACATCAGAAGGAACAAGTAATACTTTTTAAAACTTAATTTTTTTAATTTGACTGTAAACACATTTTCAAAACCCTTTTCATCTCTGAACTCTACAGAAAGAAAAGTTACTTTATTTTAAACAAAACTTAAAAACTGTAGTCCTTTTCTGAAGAGAGAAACACATACTCCTCTCAGGTGTTTGCTGTTGCACGGAGGACAGCTGGCTGAAAAGACCCATCTCTGAATTCGGCTTTGTACTGCCCCCTGCTGATTCTTTGTTGAATTTCGGCAATGCCTGGAAGCATTCAGTAAGTTATAAACAAGTCTTGAAAATGAGCTGAGAACACAAAGAGGAAGTGTTTGCTTTACCATGACTCGATCCAACATGTTCTGGCCAAAAACAAACTTCATGCTGTTGGTGGTGTCAGGTTTTTGTGTGCTACGAGAAACAATATTGATGCCAAGAGAAGTTACATGAGTCTGCACGAGGACGAAGGAAACAGGTCTTTAATGCTGGAGTACCTGGAATTGCTGTACTGCAAAAAGTAGTTACTTTCTTCAGAATTTTTCTTTTGAATGCCATCAGTGTTCAGAGAAGAGTCCAAACTGTTCTGAACCTGTAAACACACACAAAGAGTGTGTAAATTAAACATATATACACATGTTTGTTTTACGAAACATTAGAGAAATATTTCACCCTTTTAGTAAAATGCTAACATTTTTAGCATAAGTCTATGGTATTTTACATTGAAACGATTAGCTTCACGGCTTGAGCATGTTCCTGAGAGTAATGTCCGAATATTTACAAAAAAACAAAAACTCCCTGTTGAGAAAAATTATCTGTAAACTGACCACAGTATATTTCAACTCAAACAACAGCTTTTCTATAGAAAAAGAACATTTCTACTTTTTAATGAATAACTTCATTGCCAATGTTTTGTTTCTGACCACTTTATCTCTTCTTTTCTTGCACATGTTTGTCAATGTTTGACAATAGCATATAATATTATTCATTCATACACCCTGGGACAGGTCTCCAGTCCATCACAGATATATAATGTTATTATTAATATAAAAAAAAACATTGGGTCACTCGAATCCAACCTTAGCTCTCTCCTTCATATTCTGACCAAATATGAACCCAGCTTCAATCTTGGTCCCAGGTTCTTCAGGCTTGTCCTCAGTTTTTTCACTTTTGTCCTTTATCTGAGAAAAGAACAAACGATGATTAGAGTTTGAATCTGAGGGGCTGCCAAAAACAGCCAAGATGTTCAGAACATGATGATAAAGCATTTTAAAGAAGCCAGACAGATGTTAAATAAAGACTTGTCTGGCTTCTGGATCGAAGCCCATGTCGTGTTCAAACTTGCTAAACTTGTGTAACACATAAACCATACGAGTGAGATTTCATAACATGTACTTTTTAATTTTAAAGCCAAACCAGCTTTATGATGCACTTATAAAAGGACTACACAACTATTTTGAATAGTAATGTGGTAATGCCAAATAAAACATTTGTATCAAAGGCTTGATTAATTAAAGTAGAAAAGCAAAAGGTGTCTTCCAGACCCAATTCGGAAAACCAATTCAACCAGTGCATGAGAACATTCCGATGAGAGGTTTTAAGGTTAAGGATTAATGTCTCTGCTTCTTTTATGATTTTCAGCAGCACAAGAGAATGTATATTTTTCTGTTTGGCAAATTTTAAGTTATTTGTTTAGGGTTTTGCAGACGACATGACTAGATTTATGCAGGTAGTTGCTTCACAATAACATGTATGATATATGAATTATATCTTACAAAGAAATCCAGAATTTTTTTTAAATAACCAGCCAATCAAAAAGTGTTCAGCACTTTATACTTGACACGAGCTGCAATGGAGAGCCAGTGGAGGGAGTGAAGATAGACAGGGGCTTTTCTGTGTTTTGTGAAAACCATTCAGATCCTGGTTCCATTCAAATATGGATCCAGTATTTAGTTTTTGTCTAAACCTTGATTTTGGAATCACTCGTTACCTTCTTTTCAACTAGGTAAGAGCTTCAAAAATCTATACTGTGCTCTGTTCGGTTGGCTGAACAGCTTTAGTGCTGAAAACGGACCATTTTTCCCAGCATTGCATCTGGCTAATTAATTACGACAGTCCTAAATATTCAGTCATTACAAGACAAATCCAGCTGTTAACCGCTCTCAGAACACCAGAGACTGATTGGGCGGAGTCAAAACAATGCTGGTTGAATTTTAAGACGATCTCACCAAACACACAGTGTTTTGCTGTTTGTCATGAGCAGATGCCTCTGAGGTGAGTCCATCTGTTCCTCGCCCCGACAGGTTTCCCTCTCTGTCTGAGCTGCTGTTGCAGACATCTAGAGAAACAACAGACTTCCTGTTTCATATTTGATTTTCTATTTGAATTGCTTTGTTCATGATAATCCTTTACTCACTGTTCACCAGAGGCGTGCGAACAGGAGGAGGCTGCAGCACTGGAGGCCGCAGGATGCTACGCTGGGCTTCTTTGGGTTTCGGGCTGGGCACACCTGAAACCAATCAATGATATTTCAATAACAAACACTGTCCAAAACAGCAGATGTTTAGAGAATAACTCACCAGCACTTGGAGCCTGGCCATGGATCAGAGTCGGGGGTTTGAGACGAAATCCTACCGTCTTCTCTTCTACAGAAAAAAGGAACACTGAACATGATAATGTGTTCACGCTGAACAAGTGTTGCTTTCTAAATGCCTCATTTCAAGGGATTCTTCATTTAATAAACCTATTCTTTTCGGAGATCTGAAATAAAACTCAAATGCAATTGATTCACAACATTTTTTATAGTTTGATGTGATGTAAATGTTTGTTTTTAGTCTTTTTGTGTGTGTAATAAATTAGGAATGTTTAGCTTATTTAACTGACCCTTGTGCAGGTGCTGTTAACTTTACATTTACTCTAATAGAGTTACATTTCCCTTATCTCCTCACAAAAGGAGTCAAAATATTCCCCTGAGAGAGCGAGATAATGAGACACTCTGCATTCCTCGCTCTCACAACACCTCCGCTAGCTTCACCCAACCGATGTAATCTCATCGGGCCATGAGTACAGCGCTGTTAATGGCAGCAGGAAAATGTCGGCTGTTGACTGCAGCAGTCCCACCACTTTCTTTGACCCTACCCCCTCCTGCAATGTTTTTTTCCTGTATTATGTCTATATATGCTTTGTTGCAATGGCTTTTTTTTAACCTGCTCCACACTGCCCTCTGAAGGACAGTGCGGAAAAGGCTCTTTTTCAGCTACCTTACCCAATGTATACCCATTTCTCTGTGTCTTTCTCAAATGCTACCCCTCAACACTGGCCAGTCCTCATCCTATGTCTGTGGCCAGAGGGCTCTCATTTCACTGCATGTAACAAATAAAAGGTTATTTAATTATATTTAAACCTCACCAGGTTCTGAGTCTGAGTTTCCGGTTGGTGACTGACAGAAACTGGATGGCATGAAAACGTTATTCTTAGATACTGCAAAAAAAAAACAAAACAATTAAAACCATATTAAATAATACATTTATATTGTGATAATCCCTGGAGGTTAAATTACAAATAATTAAAACTACATCTAGTAGTTGTAGGTACAGTGTTTTAAAAATATACTGAAAAGACATCACAATCATGAAGAAATAAAAGATACTGATCGAATGACCCTCCGACATCACAAAACATAAAAGATATTTCTTTACAAACAAGAGCTTCCTCTCTGCAACAATAACAGTGTCGTGTAGATCCAGTCTGTGGAATTCTGAATTGAACTGTTATATCACAGACTTACCGGAATGTGTAGGTGGGAATTGTGTAAATGGTGACGTTCTTCTTCTTTTGGTTGCATGGCTGTAAGAACCGTCATCTTTATCAGAGTCTGAGGCAGAAAAAATGTTTAAGATGCATCAAAAAAAGAACCCGCCCCAATATTTATCATAAACTACATTTGAATTAGCTCAAGACCCGTCAGACTCCTAGTTACTACAGCTTTAAAAAGCTAGAACTCAGGAACACGTGACTTTTTTTTCTTTAAATGGCTATACTTGATTTAGCAGGCCCTTATATGTACGACCCAAAAAAACACTGATGAACCACAAAGTACGTTTCCTTCAGTACGTTTATATTTGGTAATTAAAACATCATTACTTTTCCACTTCTTGCGTTATATTGCAACCTCTTGACCTCACTGATTTCTCCCTAGCAGTCAGATTGGTTACCCCAGCAACTGATTTAAAAAAAATCTCAGCTCAGCTCAGGAAAATCATTGATAAATGGGGTAAAGTTTATGTTACTCCTAGTCACAGTTACAAAAATGCACGTTTACAAGCCAACAGCATAGTTTGTGTGATATCTAGTCATTGTCTGAAACTATTAATGGTTCATAGGTGCACAAACGAAAAAAAAAGAGAGAAATGAGGATGTTTCAGGCATTAGCGTTGATTTATGTATTTATTTATTTTGGTTTTTTGTATGTGGCTACACAGAAAAAGCAGATTGTCTCACATCAGAATTTTAATCTAAACCATCAGATCAGTGGTGAAGGTGACAGATGCCATAAATGCCTTCATTAAATCTTGGCTGGACTACTGTAACTCCTTCTGTATAGAGTCTAAATGGATTTGTTGTGCCAAACCGCTCTAAGCTTCTCACCCTCTATATTCCATCAATGTTCCTCAGGTCGCCTGGAGGTACAGAGGAAGCTCAGTGGGGAAACAAGCTGCTTCGAGTCATGCTTTTCAATTTCATCTTAAATCCCATGGAAGATTATAACGAAGTCTGAGACTCTGTCTTAATTTTTGTATTACGTTTTAACTCACTCACTCTGTTATGTTTAATAATGCTCTAAAGCTGTTGATTGCTGCTATTTTGAAAGGGCTGTATTAATAAAATTTTATTGAGTCACAAGCCTCACCTTCTCCATCTTCAGTACTGGATCCCTCTGCTGACCGCTGGTGATGGAATCAGAGAATGATTAAAGCCACAACTGGAAGAAAAAGCTAGTTATGGTTTAAACTGAGCTCACCTTTACTGCTTTATCCTTCTGATACATAAAGACTGGAGGAGCAACCGGTCTCTCTGCATGAATAAAACATCTGCATCAGCGATAATGGATCATGTTCAAGCATATAAATGAGAACAGCTACAGAAACAGGAGTCTATTGAGCAATCTATTCCCCAGTAAAATGTACCATTTTCATCTGCCATCCTCTCCTCTGATCTGAATTCACCTCAAGATGATGTCAAGCTTTTCTGTTCCCGAACATCAGAGAAGAAACGCTACAAAAATTATGGGGAAAAACAGGTTTTTTTTAATAAAAATTACATGTAAAATTAAAAAATTAAAAAACAGTTCACAGTTTATCCACAAAAAGAGCAATATTGCACAATCAAGCAATATTGTTGTATGATGGTAATAACTATTTTAAACATGTTAATATCAAAAATTTCATATTAAAGGCACAAGATGAAGTTTATATAATAGTTTGGTTCCCCTACATATGTTTAACACAAAAAGAGATTGGAAAAGGACAGATTTTAAGATTAATCATAAAGCTGGCAACAGATAAACTTTAAATAAAATAAAAAAAAACAGTTTATACAGAAACAAAAATTGTTATTAGTTAATTGTTTTTATAAATAATAACCAAGTACTTAAAGACAAAATGCTAATGACGTATGGTTGAACAAAATAGATCCAAGCTAATTAAAAGTATGATAATATAGATTCACTAAATTATAATTAAAATGGAAAAAGTACAATCAGAAATGTCTGTAAATATGCTGCTATACATACTTATATACATACATAATTAAATATAACGTGCCATCACTCACACCCACTTTAACAGAAAATACAAACTAAATCTCGAACGGGAAAATACTTATTATTACGCATTCAGACAAACACCAATAAAAAATAGTTATATTTATATGTTCCAGATTAAAGGTATTAATTATAGGGTCTTTTTGTTTACAAAAATAAGTAAAAGCAAGTGAATGAAAACATTGGTTTTGAGAGCCCGATGTGTTTAAATGCTAAAATTGTGCGTAGTACATAAATCGACTGCAAATATTTTTTACACAAAACGCGATTACTTTTGGTTTTAAGTGAATAATGTAAGAGATTATACTGTAAATCATGTGTAAACAACCCTTACCCTCAACTGTCACCTCCGCCATCTTGCTTCCGCTGTTTAACCATAATCCCTTGCGCTCGCCAGTGACGTAGGAACGTAAACAAAAGCTTTCTTCTTCTCGTGGTGCTTAGTGGCAGCTTGCACTTTCTACCGTCATCTAACGGACTGGGGTGTGATCTCGTTGGGGTACTGTATTTTGCTTATAGAATTATTATATTCTTTTAACTAAACACGTTTCTTTCAGAATCATCAGGTCATCAAGTGTCATATATTGATCTGTGTTGTTGGGAAGCACAGTAACTTTCTTCTCTTCTGAACAAAAGCTTTCGTTTGTACAATATATTATTTACAATAAATGTCAATAAAAGCCATTAAAAGAACAACAAAAAATACTTGATAAAAACAGTAACAGATTGTTCTCCTCGTACCACAAGTTAACACTGTACAATGCAAAGTAGAGACAAGTACATTTGTTTCTTAAACACCATTTTAATTTCAACAAACTGTAGAGTAGTGTAAATGGATATATTTAATTTTTATTATTAGTTTTAACCACAGATCATAAAAAATCCCTTTATTCTTTTTGAAAAGTATGGCACATTTCAGAATCTGAAACTGATTAGAAAGCATTTTCATATTGAAAGTTCATTGAAAAATCTTGATTATTTGCGTGTCCTGGTCATGTTTTATCATTATCATTCTGACCATCTAAATCTTGATAAGCTGGTTCTCTGTTTCGATACAGACAATAATGCTGTATGATAAACAAAATGTCGAAGAATATGGAAAATACGCCCAGTCCAAACTTTGTGGGATCTCCAAAGATAAACTTCCATTTATCTGTCAAGAGAATATACAAAGAGTTACATGAGCAACGATTTAAAAAAAATGCATAGTGGAAAGCTGTTTGTGTGTTCACCGTTGTTGTAAGCCTCAAGGAACATTTGAACCAAACTGAAACTTCCTCCAGTGAAATCCAGGAGCACATTCCCAATGCTCCAGCCCTCCGTGCTCTTTCTGCGATAGTTCATATGAGCCTACAAAAACATAAAGGAAATAATTCAGAACACGTTTTCTTTTTTATTTCAAACAAAGAGTTTCTTCGAAAAATAAGAAAATCAAGAGAAAGCAAATGTTTAAAAAAGAGAAAGTGTATGTTATATTTTTTCACTACACAAAATAAAATAACTAGTAACTAGGACAACACCGGTTGTAGGGCACGAATATCATGATGCTGCTCCTTTTAAGAGAAGCTTCTAATCTAAGTTGCATAAGACACCTGAGTGCCAGAAATCTGATTGATTGGAATCAAAAGGAGAAATATACGATTCACAACTTCATTCCTCTGTAAATAGCAAATCTTCATAAAGATATAACATTTCTGTCACCATTTCCTCACTCTGAACCAACATGACCTACTTCCACTAGACACTAATCCACCATGACGCTCATGTGTCCTTCACGCTGCTGGGTTTTCTAAAGATGATGGATGAAACCACTACATACCATGCTCCGTTCTCATGTGTAGCATGACCGAACCAAACATTAGCGCACTGTGTTATTTTTGGAGTGTGACGGCTTGTCCTCCAAACAAATAATAAGTTCCCATTTTAGACTTTAAAAAGGAGAGCTGTACCTGAGGAATGTACTTTACGAGCGTGACTCCCAGTTTAATGTAGGAGAAATAGTAAAGATAATCCAGCCAGGAGATCTTCTGTGCCACAGCAACGAACAGAGAGACCAATGCAAAGCTCCAGCCAATCACCAACAACCCAATAGCCACTTTGGAGACCTTTTGTCCTCCTCTCTGGAAAGAAAAGATATATTTAAGACTTTCTTTTTGTTTACTGTAAAAGGGGCCAAGCAGCGATTCATTCTTCTTCTTCCATTTCCGCCGAAGTTATGAAATTTGGCACACTTACTTCCAAGCTTCAGTCCAATAAGCTGACCAAATCCTGAGTCTCTAACTCAAACTGTCTAGTCATATAGTCTATGCTAATAACTATTTAATAACCGTAAGTCGTATAAATGAAATGTCCTCTGATTCCTTGGCTCTAGAAAAATTGACGTCATTAACCCCATCATCATTTTCCTGGCGTATAGAATTGAAAAAAAAAATACATACTCCTCCTAGGCCAGTTTGTCCAATTTTCATGATTTTTTTCTCAATATCATCAACTAACAGTGCAGAACAAAAGTTATTTGTCCAAATTTCGATTTATCAAACCATTGTTGAATAATTAGGAAACAATTATTACAAAAGGCTCTGTAATAAAATAACTCTGTAAAACATATACACACCAAACTTGGTGTATTTTTTAATATCCATGATGTAAGGTTTCTTGCTGAGTTTCAGTGCTGTGACCCCTAGTTGTACGGAGATACGAAAAAATTTATATTTTGGCCTGTTTCCCCCAAGCCCAATTTTACAGTGTCGGCCATTGTGAATAATATTTTAAAAACGCTTCATTTCAAGAATGCTTTACCCTAAAATTCTGAACCTTGGCAAACATATTTGGCACCATGCCCTGAAGGGACACCAAAAACATTAAGCCGACGCCATCTTGTGGTCAAACGATATGATCAACTTTAGAAAAACTTAGCACATTGGGTTGAGCAAAAAACAGATACCATGGTTGATTGAACAACTTTTTCTGATTACACCAAATCAGTTTGTCTGATTCTCACATTTGAAAGCAGAACATCCCAAAAATGTGCCGTGTGGCTTGGAGGTACGTTGCCATGACTATTTTAATGGCGTTGTGTCAAGTGGAGTCTGAAGCCATATCTCGACAACCTTTTGCCATATTTGCACCAAAAATAGTAAAGGTTTTGAGTTCAATTCGTTAAATTTCAGTATATGCCAAGAATCTCTTCTATGTCCTTGTTTTTCAGTTCGATGCTATTTTCCTTCCGAATGCTTGGCCCCGTATCACTGCTTGCAGTTATTTTACTTTTATTTCTTGGCTGTAGAAGTTCAAAAGAGTTCACCTCATAGATGGCACACTGGCAGATATAGACGAGAGTGAGGAGGACTGCATGGAGACTGAAGAAGACGTCATTAGCATCAACAGGAATGACTCCGTTTGGATCTAATTTCAAAAACTCCTCCTGTAATATATTGGAATAAAGAAGGCAGAAATGGGTGTCTGCTGGCAACAGTCAGTCTTTTGCAATTTTTCTTTCTAATAAATCAACATCTCATTGAGTGCGGATGTGAGAAAGCTGCATCCACGGAAGATCTTTGGGTAGTTCTCCAAGCTGTTTGCCAAAAACTGAATGCACGTGTCGCTACAACAATCGCTGCTGTTTTGACGATAGCAATTTTGTTAATTCTCTGCATTTTGTTCACTGAAGAAACTAAATGTTTACTAAATTTGTATCTGAAAGCACTCTTTGTTTAGTTTTCGCTGAACACAGCAATACACAATAAAACATCAATAGAAACAGACTTATACAAGCAGATGTGCAGCGTAAACAACAGCTGCCGCTAACACAAAAGACACGAGCTTGTAGCCGGTAGTTTATGATATCAAGTGGATGCACCTGAATGTAGGCCACCCAGAACAGCCCGACGTTGAACACGCTGTAAGCGATGAATCCGGTCAGGTTGAGAGCCAGGAAATCAAAATTAAGGCCGACCACACTGTGCAGAGAACAAACAAGCTTCAGCTTCTCTTTCAGTCAAAATACTCAAATCTATTCTTTACCTGCGCCGCCTCCAGTTCTCGTACGCCTGCGGATAGAAGGACACGGACCAGGCCAGGAAGTAGATCCAGCCGATGATTTGATTGATGATGAAAAGAGCGTTGCTTCGGACGATCAAGAATCTGATTCGTGTCGTCAAGCTGGAAAAAAAGTTATTTTTAGGTTATTATCACCAATTATTTGTAAAGCACATCTAAAAACAAAATCTAGTTTTAATCCTGACAAAAATGTTGCACTAATGTGTGCAAATCAATATAACTCGATATATAAAAGCCATTTGCGTTTTGTTTGGGATTAATCTCAAGCAGCTGTGCAGAGATGGTGTTGTTAAGGGCGTCACATGACTCACATGCAACGCAGGAAATTTGTATATAAAATTAATTCAGTCAAAGTCAATTGTTTTACTCAAATTCAAATCTCCTTCAAACCTTACAAAAGCCAGTATGAAATCCCCTGAGTTCAGGAAGTAAGTGAATAGAACTGGTTTTTCTAGATGCCGATGCAAACATTTATAAAACACATTTTTTTTAATCCTAAATAAAGTTGAAACTTTGTTTTGCATCACAATAACTTTTAAGATTGCGTCCATCAGGTTTAACTGGGGGATGGATCAAGAGCGCACCTTGTTATCCGGGTGTCATTAGTGGACAGGTAGACGGTCACCTGACCGACACCTTTTGCCTGAACTTCAAACAATAATGAAGTGTTTCCTGCTGGGACAACAACCTGTGAAAGATCAGAGATGTTATTTTTACGCTCTATGAGTCTCGGGAGATTAAAACCAAGTCCGAATTTAAATGAATTCTGCAGCTCAATTAAAACCAATCTATTAAGAGTATAGTTTTAAAGATATACCTTTTTTTCGAGTAGTTTTATTTACCATACGTTAATATAATTATTATATCACATGTTTTAAAAATACATATGGAGTAATGACAATATTAGCTGAATAAAATTTAAAAACTATGATAAACAACATAAAAAAATCTTTATTATCTACTTCAGGTATGTTTCTACTTTTGGAAATGTTTTAACTGAATCCCTCAAAACGGTAAATGTTAAAAAGTTGTGAAAATGCTTTTAAACCACTGTATGTTTATTTAGAGTGTTTAGTTTTGGAGATGTTTGGCTCAAATTTGTTAAACCACGACAAAATGAAAAAAAAAAAAGTAAATACATTGCAGAAAACATACCATGAGCATCCAAAAAATTATTTTAAATAGTAGTTTTATTATTGTGATGATGGGTATACTTTTATCTACTTTAAAAAAAAACATACTATAAACTATAAACATCAAAACTTTTTTTAGGCTTTTTTTTTTTTTTTTACTTTTTATTTTTAAAAATATTTAAAATTTTATTTTTACATGGGATTTTTGTCGTATTTCTAAAAATAAAACATACAAAGAACCTCAAAACAAACTCTTTTAAAATAAAAAATATATATTTGGGATTTTTGTTGGGTTTTTAATTTACTTAAACTTACAGTTTAGCTTTACAATCTGAAGCTGAACAATCTTTTTGCCTTACAAATACCACAATCCTTCTAAATAAACTATTATGTTTAAAATGCCTTTTTATAAAACTGTGTGTTAAATATCACTTAGAAAATATTTTAAAATGGATGGGGAGAGGGTGGGTTATTTTATATATAATTTCTTTTTTGTATTTAATTGAAAAAAAAAAAAAATTTTCCACATTATATACACTTATATGTTGTTTGGACATATGGCTAGAAAAAAATATTCTGTACCTGCTCAGGGAGTTCAATTATTAAAGACACATTTCTTGATTCATAAGTGATATTGAAAAAAAGTGTCATAGATGAGTTCAGCGGGGAACTGTGGAATAAAACAAAAGATTTAAAACTCATATTTAATGTAGATTCTCCGAAGGAAGCGAAGCATGATGTGCAGCCATACCTCAGTGTTATGTTGATGGTTTCTGAGGAACTCTGCTGTAGATTCACTGTTGATGGAACTCTGATGGACACTCCTGTATCTGTTATTACAACATTATTACCTTATTGTTTTGTTTTCTTCCAAATATACTTAATTTAAACTCACCAGCAAGTGCACAGTACTTGCAAATAGACAGCATGAGGAATAATAGGAAGACGGTGCGTTTCATCTTGGCATTAATGTATATTTACAGCCCTCGAGTCTTTAAAGTTAACGTCCGATAAAAAAAATATTGCGAATATTATCACTTGTAGCTTACAGTATCGTAAGATAAAACCACAGATAACACGCTATACAGCACGTCGAAGGGTTACTCTAATTGCAATGAGAAAGTAATATAAACACAGGAGGAAAATGTTTGTTATTCTGAAGTTCCGCGTTGTACATTTTTTTGGGTCACATGACCAGGTCAGCTGACTCGCTCTTTGTCAGCTAGCTCTATGATAGAAGCTAAATCTGTTAGCCAAAATATATCTGTTTGCGGTCTTTAATCGCAAAAATGCTTTGGATGACAATGGACTAGATTTCCTTGACTTAAGGACTCCACATAACACTTTAAAGCAGATTTAACTCGAATTTAAGTCATAATATTGTTTTCACTACACTTTCCTACATCAGTGCAAGTATAATTTATGAAACTTTTCATAAACAAATTTCATTTAAAAAAAAATAATCTACAATAAAATTTTTACTCTACATTCAAACATAATCTGGAACAAAGGAGAACTTTTATACGAACAGAAATGAATTTTCTTTCAAAATTGGTTTAAATATTGGATTATATTTGTACCTCAGTTATTTAACAAGAGTTTTGCATGTATTGCTGAAGCAGGTTTGCAAGGAGTCATGTTCAATAAAGATCTTTATTTTCTTATCTTTCACTTTTTGGACCAGAGTGAAACCATCATAAAGCAAAAAATGTTTTTTTTTTCTTCCTATTTTTATAAAAGAAATTACAAAACTAATGTTAGCAAATTATATTTTTCAAAACATTTTTTCCTTGAAAAGTGATATTTAATGCTTACAGATCATGAAGTCTAACCAAAAATGAATACAGAAATGTCAGGCTTCTAAAATGCGTGCTCACTTCTAACGACTCCATTCTTGGTTGGGCTCTTTTTATAAGAACTTCTTCAGTGCAGTGTGATATGAAAGCCTTTAGGTCATTCACATAGTGATGCCTCAAACTTCTCAATATCCCAGAAACTCTATATTGGATTCAGATGACTGACATTTATCTATTCGGCAGAGGTTTTTTAGTGAAAGTGACTAACATTGAATGAACACAATTGATTAATTCTTTCTTTCTCTGGAGTTTGAACCCAAAATATTTGTGTTGCAAGCACCATGGTCAACTGAATTTGCTGAAGTTAGCAGAAATTACAAGATGTCAATCAAGCATTTCCAATGGATTTCTTTAATGAATAGATATGTATGCCTGAATAATTTACCAAAAAATAATGTCCTGCATAAGTACCTTCTATCAAAGCTAGCATAGTTACAGTTATTGGAAACAAAAGACTTTGCAATCCTTGATTTTCTGGAGACACTATAAAAATGGGTTTTTGGTTGTCACATTTATTCTCTAAACCTCAAAAACGAGATACAGATGAACCCAGGAATGTCTGTAAAGAACTCTCTTTGTCAAGAATAATATATGCTTTCATAATGTTTGCAATAGCATTTGATTGCATACATATGCAGGAGGCTAAAAACATTGGGGGAGTTTTCTTTTTTTTTTAAAAAAAACATGTAAAAGTTTACTAAAAGATTCATAAATCAATCAGGACATCAGATCTCCATATGGGACTCTTTAACATTCCAGCTTGCTGGGAAACATGAACCATCGGCCCCCAAAGACGCCGAAGTGTCCTGTAAGTTTGTGGTAACCTTCTTTAAAAGCAAAGATTAAGTTCTCTTCTCAGAGGTCATTTTTCTTTTTAAAGGAATATGACGCTGACTTTATCATCCGCAAGTCTCAAGACTCGGTGAAGTGAAACTCAAAGTTTAAAGGTCAGACAGCCTGAAAATGTCTGCAACAAATAAGAAGCCCAGCATGAGATTCTCGTGGTTGACAGACTGTAAAGTTGTGTATGAAAATGAAATTCCCCTGCATGCAGTAAAATCAAAGCTGCGCACCATCAGCTGCTGTCAATCCTACTGGCAAAAACCAGCACGAGCTCAATGCCTGTTTCGTGTCTGACATAAAGCCTTCTTCTCATTTAAAGAGGCTGCCAAAGTACCTCTTTAAAGGTTTGGCACCACTTTATGCAGAGAAAATGTTTGCGTTTTCAGAAATCCAGGTGCTATGTGATGCAGCAACAGCTTGCACAACACCTCGTCTGCTTTCATTTGCTCCGATGGGTCACTGAAGAGCTTTGTGGTGAGTCACCTTCTGGTGCTATCAGTACCAGACACAAAATCCCTTCAAAGGATCTTCCCATTGATGCTTTTTCGGCTGGTGTAACGTAACAGTAGGAGAAATAAGAACTTGAACTTCTGTTTTAACCTTTGCAGGGTAAACGGTTCAGGTTTTTAAGCAGCCTCTTGTTGATATCTCTGTGATGGATCGGAAGGAGCTGAGGTTGTGCCTGGTGACCTCTGGCCCCAAAGCTGTTGCCTCACCTGAACACTTGATGGGAATATGATCAAGGTATCCATGCTGATTGCAAAATTCACCCTATAAAAATGTCACTAAATTTAACTGTAAAATACAATATAAATGATACAAAAAAGACAATCTTTCACAAATATGTAAAATATTACAGTGAAAATCGTATTTAGTTTCACAGAATAAAACATGTAAATATTTTAAACGGCAAATATGTCCATAAATGTAACAAAAAGTACTGTATTTTACAAAACATAATACATTTTACAGTGAAAAAAAGTAAAGTTTAACGGATGAAAATATGGTTTATTACCAGAAAACGTACTGTATTACCTCTTATAGAAAAGACGTACATTTTACACGTTCTGCATAAACCATAAAAACGTGATTACAATCTTTAAAATCTATAGTCCAATCCTGTTATGTATGTAATGTATATTTGACGTCAACCACAGCTGTTGTTTTTTTAATCATAATATTTATAGTTTATTTTTTTACAGTGCAGTTTTAATTGACGAGCAGCAAATCTGTTTATTTTGTCAAAGGTCTGACTTCACCACACAAGAAATAACACAAATCCGGTTCTTTAAATTGCAACAATCAATTTAATTCTCCCTTCTTTGGATTTCTGTAGCCTACAGTTCTAATTGGTTCAAGCAGTCAATCGTACAACAGCGTTTTCCCATTGAGTATCGTGATGTCATGTGCGCATCCCCTACACATTATTAGAACACATACTTTTTTCATATGCTGTATATAAATACACAGAAAAAATCCTTTTAAAATTTAACTATTTTTAGAGAGGTACCACATGCACTGAATAGAGTTCAAATAACTAAATAGATGTAATGAGTTAATAATGAGAATATTTTTGTAGATAAATAATACAGAAACATTTTCTTTCACACATTTGTAAAAAGTTAATGAAACCAAAGAAATACTTCAAATACCTTCTGAATGGAATTAATTTAACTCTTAGAATTTAACCATACTGAAGTAAACACATCCCACGATGCAATGTGTGCATGCTGAGAGAGGGACACATAAACACTCTATTATAAACAATCCCACATGGAAAGTTTTCTTGGAGAATTCAATTTTTTGAGGCAAAAGTTTGCTGCAATTCATGGAAATAAAGGTTTACTCCTCGTTTACATGTTTAACACCAAATAAAAACAATAACTTAAAGGACAGGACGTCAATGCAGCTCATTTAGTCTTTATTAGGAAACCTAATGTTTTTAGAGGAAAGCCTTAATACGCTTGTTCCTGACCATTCTCACGATCTTTGAAACTTCACAAAGTGCTATCAGATTATTTCCTTTCCATCATTGTCCAAATCATAGTCAAATCAGTTTCCCCACAAAACCGATGGACGGTCATCAGAGACGTAAAAATAGCTGTGAAATACCAAATGTGCAGTTGATCATTTTCAAAGATTCAGATTTATCTCGTTGCACGGTATTACATTTCAAATTCTTTTTCTATGTGTGTACTGGCACACGGGTTATAAAGAGTCCTAAAGCAGATGTTTAAGGGGAAAGCGGATTTGGCAAAGAGCTGGTGTTGTGCAATAATAGCAGGAGGAGTGATGGGGGCTGTAAAAACGAAATTTATTTTTAAAACTCCCAGTTGACGAAACACATAGAGGGTCTGAGATGTTTGCTAGCATCCGCTTCATGTTTGTAGGTCATGACGTCACAAAATCCAAATAATATCCACCTTTCTGTTAAAGCAGTATTGCTTAAAACTGAATAATTTATCACCAACAAAGTTGTATTTACATAAATCATGCAACTGTCAGCTGACAGAGCAGATGCTACACAATTACATAGCAAAACACATATGGGGGGGGAAGGCCATTATTACAACTAAAAAAACGGCCTATTTTAAGAAGTTATGTGAGAAATTATGTGTACAAAAGCTTAATAAATGCTCTTTTTCAGAACTGTTTTAACAGACATCTACAATGTTTTACAGTGAGAGAGAAAAAAGAGACCACGTCACCCATCAGCGTCTGATCAAATCAAATAAACCAGAGCTGGTTTAAACGTCAAACTTAATGGTCAGGTACAATTGCATTGTTCATTGAAAATACTCTAAACGATGCTCTTCATCAAACTAAACATTGTTCTTATTGGCTGTTGGTTCAAAATCCTTGTAAAGAAATGCAGTCCCAAACATTTAAGGACCCTCAGCTGTGCTTAACACTCATTGTACAGCTCTCTATCCCTTCGAGAAACAAACTGCCTTCTGCTGCAGCCCGTCCAGAGCACCCGCACAGTTCATATATTTTCATACGTATATATATTCAGGCTCTTTGGCTGCTACTCCCTTACGGCCGGACGGTAAGCACTGGTTCTGCCGGTTCAGAGCTGATTGTTCTGCTTTACCACGTCCTGCTGCACTCCACTTCCTCGAAATGCTTTGGAATCTTTGGAGAGTTGGCGCAGTATAACTACCTTGTGCTCCATCCTGTTTCTCAACCTCACCTTGGTGTTTGCCGCTGTTCCCTGGCCAGTTTGAAACCTCCAACACAGCTGTTTCTGTTTCATTTCTAATGTTTCAATTACGTTTTCTCACCCATGTACAAAATTGAGATCCAACATTTGCTCAATAGAGATCCACTCACAATAGTACTCAACCTTACGGAAGTTTGCGAATGGTTTTGAACGCACTTCTTGAGGAATCTTCTAGATCACGGAACATGCAGTTTGTGCGGGTTATTAACATCAGAACTTTCTTCTTTGGCTCACTGTTCCCATGCAGGGCATGTAAAGTCTAAGAGAAAAGTGCTGGAGGGAAATGAGGGGCGGGGGGGGTCAGCGTCTCAGGTTCCTATAAAAAGTTGGGAAGCAACAGAGGAGGAGATAAGAGCCGCTTCAGCCGTGAAAACAAACATCACTCTTCAGAGGAAACCCCCGGAGGTAAAGAGTCTGAGTTCATGGATTTTCTCGATCCGATGAACATTCTTTGCTGAACGCTTCCAACCTTTGCTTTTCTCACAGCTCAGAACTCCAGCATCGAGCAGAACCATGAAGCTTCAGATTGTGATTTTCCTGCTGCTGCTGGCCTGCATGTATCCCAGCATCGCTCAAGGTAAACTTCAAGGCTTTGTTTTGGTCAAATTAGTTTTTTTAGTTTAGCCTCACCTAAGGGTTCTTCAAACCATCTCTGTTAATAGAGATAAATGTCTGAAATCACTTTTCTAATTCGGTAAATTTTAACTTCTGTTCGTTTTGGGGTGAAATGCAAACTTGAGGTAATGTACGTTTATTACATTTTACTCAGAAATGTACGTTTAATTCAGACTTAATATTATGAAACACGTCCATTCATAAAAATTCTTAATAAATTATACAAATAGAATTTTATTGTTGAAATAGATTCAAGTCTCACATATCCGCAATGGAAAAAAATGGTCATTTTAATTAATTTATGCATCTGTCTATAGCTATTATAATTTCAATGTTCATCTCGTTTGATGGATTTAAACGTTGAAATCAAATGCATGGAGTAAATAAGATAAATCTTTATTTATCCCCAGGGATATTGTGTCTCCTGTGGCTGCATATTAAATGATACAAATACAAATGAATTAGAAAGCATGTGAATACACAAAATTCACGTGTGTGTATATATTTGTTTTTAATTTTTTTTCTTAAAATGACATCATGGTTGCTTTGATTACATCATGTTATTTAATCTAGAAGAACAACTGCACCTGAAAATGTATTTCACTCAAATAAAAGTTCTTATTTCACAGTAATGTATGTGAGAAATTGTCTATATTTTATTTTTCCAGAAAAAAAGGAGCCTTTTAAAACATACCACAAAGTATCCAAATAATCAAAAAAGTGTTTTTTCCCTTTCTATGTTTTTTTTTCACAATATGTAAACTGTTCATAATTGTAGAAATATTGATAAAAATTACGTTGAAAAAACACATGACTTTCAAAGGGTTTTACAATGCTTTATATTTTTATAATATATTACAATAATAATAATAATGGCGTCGAACTGTTGTTGGCAGCGATTACAAGAGTTTTAAATCACAAACTGCAACACTCTAAAACGGAACATTTTACCTCGAGAACGATTATTTTATAAACACATTTTTAGTTTAGTGCATTACTTGATTTAAAAATTATTTATGGAAATGGATTCCTAGGTCCATGTGACTCCACGCGTTGAAAATTAGTTGATAATAATAAAATCTGAACATTGATTAATCAGCCAGGCCCCAACAGTACGAAAAAGAAATCCTGCAGGTACAGGATCTAAGCACCAGTGGCGTAACACACAACTGATATTTTATTTTCTCGTCCCAAAACCTCTTTTTTGTTTTCGATTAATTGAAAATGGCATGAGAGAAATGTGATTTGTGTTTATTCTTTGCAAATTAATTTTTTTTTTATCAGGGGGATTAGGATGACTCTAGTATATAAAACACCTTTAAACAAAATTAGAAATATATATTTTAAGTTTTAATATTTGCAGAAACAGGTGAAATTTAAAAAATATGCCACGCATTTGATCCTCTAAATCACTTTGGAAATTTTCAGTCCTCTATGTTTTTATTTATTTAAAGACAATAAAAGAGTATTTTTATCAGACTGTACCTAATCTTTACACAAGATGCATTTAAATAATTTAATTAACACATAGTGTTCCAGGGCTTTTACAATGCTTTATATTTTAAAATTACAATAATAATATTGCTAAAAACAATATTAAAGTTTGATAAGAGCAGATGTGAATGCACAAAAATGCACTGCACAAATATTTCATCTGGAACGATCTAAAAACAGTTTTTTTTCTGGATACAACCATAACAGCAACAAAAGGGGACTGGGTTTAATGGAAATCATGCCGTTACAGTATCTAAAGACCGGTGGCATCTCATGAAGATTTCACATTCTCAAAAACCTGATTTGATTTCCTTGTCCCCAAACCTTTTTTATTAGAAATCCTTGAAAATTGCATGAAAAATATTCGTGTTACATTGTTTTTTTTTTTTTTTGGTTTGTTTTGTTTTTTTTTCCCTTAGGGGGAATGACTATAGGTTTAGAAGGACTATAACATATTAAAGCATACATTTGAACATTAATGTTTGCAAACATTTTCACATTTTACAATGTATAAGCGACTACTTTGATAAACCAAAACGTTTACATTTAATCCACTCTACTGCACCAAAGCATCTCATGTAATTTTTACACAGACAAAAATTGACTTGTTTTCAGGTTCCTATGAAAACTGCTGCCTGAAGTACGTCTCAAAGGTGAAGAATGGCTTCATCAGGAACATCGTGAGTTACAGACGACAGGAAACTGACGGAGGATGCAACATCCCTGCCATCATGTGAGTTTTTATATCAATCTCAGAGAACAGCCTCCACAAGCTCAGCAATGATTTTCTTTTTCTGATCTGCAAACAGCTTCAAGCTGAAGAGATCCAAGACACTCTGCGCTGATCCCAGACAGCCATGGGTCAAAAGGGTGATGAGGAAACTCAATGGGAAGAACTTGGGAATGTAGTGTGCAGCGGGATTTGTGTCATGTTTATATACACGAATATGTAGCTTAAAGCGCTAACATCCTGCTGAATCATATTTCATACGAGACTATAGCCACCGATGTGCTTCCGTGCATGAGAACACTATGAAAACTGTGAATATTTCGCTCGTCTGTGCTTCATAATGAACCGTGATGCATCGTACGCAGTATATTTATACATTATATGTATGAACGCACTTCTTTTTTTATATTTTGGCCATGTATCTATGAACGGTGTACTATAGAAATCTGTCAGTTAATCAGAGACTCATAAAATTGCAGCATTTCCCCAGAAATTCCAGTCGTGATTTTGCAAACTCTGGTAGAATTACAGCATTTGGCATTAAACGAATAAAAGGAATTCAAATACGAAAAATGTAATAAGTTTAATTTCAATTGTTTTAATGCATCAATGATCCGCCGTAAATAATCTGTATTTTACAGCTGTGCATTCGGTAAAAAAATGGTAACTAACGTGTTGTTGTTTTTTTAAACAACAAATCCCTTTAAAAAGGACAAGTGTTTGTTATTTTTTCTAAATCTAGATTTACTGTTTTTTTTACAGGTAGTTTGTAAAATATCTGTGTTATTCTGGTACATTTTAATAAGTAATATATATATTTGTGTTCACTCCTATGTTCATCCAATATGTTCACCAAACTTAAATAATTCAGTTTTGCCTTTTTTTCATCCAATTAAGTTGCAAAAGGCAAAAGCATGTTAATTCTTTTTACTTTTCAATAAGTGTACAATTTGAATCTCATTTTAAAAATTGGTTTCTGTCGAGAATTATTTTCATTGTGTGTCTGCACTCAATAATGTATTGTTTTTGTCTCTTAAGCCTCTTTTGGAACTTTTTCAAGGTAAATTTGGCTCCAGCGTATAAGAATTTGTGGATATAACTCGATTCAAATGGGAACGAGTGTTTTGATCCAACAATGGAAGTTTCATGTTTTATTGAAAAAATGAAATAAATTGAACATAATCTAAAAATAAATGGATGTTTGTTTTTGATAATTTCTTTTTCACCCCTTATACGTTGTGATGTGAGCCGTGCGGGCAGCTGTCATCTGTTGATCTGTAACTTAATCAGTAAATCCTAAAGATTTCACTTTTGTAAACTGAAGGAAAACGTAATCGCTTTTTTAAAAGACATTCTCCCGTCTGGGTCTGCGCCAGCCGTCGTGTTTGTTCATGTGAAGACTCTTTATCTCTTTATCTTTGAAACACAGAGTGAGTTGTGACAGCTGAAGCCTTTGAAGTCAGGTTAAAGTGAATGAACGCATTGTTTGTTCTTTTTTTGCTAAAGTTGTAGTTCAAACACTTCTGAATTTAACTCGTCATTGCATCTTTTTAAACTCATAAACTTTCTTAAAGGGATCTTTCATGAATGTCCGAGTTGCTGCAGGTTACTAATTGCATTTGGGAGTTTGCTTAATCATCTCAATTCTTCCATCTAAAATTTTGCGACCTCACAAACCTTAAGATCCCACCCACTTTTCTGACAACCTCTAGTTGTCATCTACAGTGGAACAACCGTCTATGGAGTCTGCTGAGTAATGGTGTTGTGCTGTTGTTGGGTGTAATGACATTTATAGGTCTTACAACATGCTGAGGGGGCGGGGTCAGCAGGAGCTGGGAATCTATTAAAGGCAAGTGATTCTGAACGGAGCGGTTCTTAACTACATAAAAGTGTTTCGTTTTATAAGATTGTTGTGAAATGTAACTTTAGTATGTTGAATACTTTTCAAAACAGGCATTTGAAGAAAAATCCCTTGATGAGTGCCGTATGTTTAAAGATACTCAACTCACTTTTGTGTTTTTTTGCATTGCTTCTTTGGTGGTAAGCGTAGTGCCATATGTCCAAAGGCAAGATACTAGAGTCCTAAACTTTTCCTGCTGTCTTTGGTTTTTCAAGTATGCCCTTGTTCGGCATTTGTCTGGAATTCTAAAAGCGTGCCAAATACAAGCCGAGTTAAATTGTTTGTCAACAAAACAGAAGGGATTCCTGAATACAAAAAAGAAGTGTTCATAAACCCAGTCGGCAAATAATTTTATGCTTCCAGTGCTTAATAATCCGTTGAACAGTTCTTAACCCAATTGTAGCAGTTTCTGCACCTTTCTCAGTCTGCTTGTTTCCAGGTGGCCCATGTGCAGCTCTAGTCTGCAATACAGATTTGTGCCAGACGTATTCTTTCATTTTCTGTGGTACCATTTCTGTCAGGCCAGATAAAATTCCTGCGTGTACCAGAAAGGTTTTTGGTCTTCAACGTTGCATCCTTTACGAGGTGTGAACCTTCATCACACTTGATCATAGCACCTTCAAACCTGCAAAGAACCAGTGAAGAACCAACGAGAGCTTAAGGGGTTCTCCAAAGTGGAAAAGTGCTTTAAAGTACCGCCAAACCGGAAAAAGGACCAAAAAGAGCTGTGCCCTGTGATGGACTGGCGACTTGTCCAGGGTGTATCCCTGCCTGGAGATCTCCATGACCCAAATAGGGAATAAACGGGCTGGAAAATGAAAGAATGAATGAAAAAGAGCTGAAGAGGTTCTTCAAAGTGAAAAAGTGATACATATTATTCTCAAACCTGTAAAGAACCAGTGAAGAAGAGTGTAAGGTTGAAAAGTTCCATACTTGGTGAAAACTTTTACATCTTTAAATGCAGATCTTTACAGGGACAAAACCTTAGAACATATAGTTCATCGTTTGGACCGTGCCTTAAGTTTGTTAGCAAAAGTAGCGGATGTATAAGGCCTTCTCTGGTGGGAGTTTGGGGCCCTCCCATTGTGAGGGGAAGGGGAGGAAGGTGCTAGAGTGAGGCAGGATTCGGACCGGGTTGAGTAGGAGTGGAATATACTAAGGTTCTATGTAATGTCCTAAATCCTCCTCTCACAAATTTTTACAAAAACGTATGTTTCCAGAAACCAAATGTTTTGATTAAAGCTGAACAGATGCAACTCAATAACTCAACTTAAAACCAGAAAAGAATAAAGAGTTTTAGAAGAAAACTGTCAAGGCGTTCTCATCCATCTAGTAAAAAGCCATATGCTTTTAAAAGATCTTTTATCACCCACTCACACCCCCGTTCTGAAGGATTCCGTGATTCAGAAAATCTTACAAACCCCTTCATAACAAATAAAAATCTGCCACATGTCCCTAACACTGAAACTGATACCATTTCAGAAAAACGAAAGCACATTTTGGAGATTTTCAAGCATTACATCTGTCTTTAACCAGGTTTGCTCATGGTTTTCAGGCTATTAAGCTCCCAGTTCACATGTGTTTTGACATCTTTGCAAAATCCCCTCACACACTCTGCTGGTTATAAATTTGACTGGAAATGAAAAGAAAAGGAGATGAAACAACGTCAAAGGATCTGAAATGAGTTGTGGCTGTGAAAAAGGTCATGGACCTAATGTTGATACAGTAATTGCATAAAGAAGCTGATTTATAATGTTGTGCTGTTCCATCTTGAACTAATTTCTTATGTGAAGACAAAGGAACACATTAAACGAAAAACTGAGCACTCAAGTTTTAGCCGTGACCTTTCTAATATTCTCGAACAATATTTAAAGGTTTAATTGTAACAGAATGGTATTAAACTAATGTTTAGCCGTTCGTTTGCGTACCAAACGTCAATGCTACAGAGGATGAGATCCTGGCGGATTGAAAGAGAGGTCAAGACAGTTTGCAGAGAATTAAAAGTATAAAATAATGTTTTTAAATCAAGTTTTTGCTGCCATACAGACTTAAATAAATATACAGGTTAAATACACTCACTTAGTTCCAGGTTGGACCGCTTTTGCCTTCAGATCTGATTCAACAAGATGCTGGATGCATTCCTCTGAGTTTGCAGCCGCAAACTGGATATTTTCTCTTTTTCTGACCATGCTGTGAAAATTCCAGTGGATCTGCAGTTTCTGAAATACTCAGATAAGCCCGTCTGGCACCAACAACCCCGCCACATTTTAAGTAACTCAATCACCTTTCTTCCCATTCTGAGGCTCGGTTTGAGCTGCATCAGATCGTCTGGATTGTATTGAGCTGCTGCCGTGTGATTGGCTGATTAAAATTTTTCCCTCTATGAGCAGGTGTACCTAATATAGTGGCAGATGAGTGTCAATGTGTATACTGTGTTTTGCAGACTGTGCAAATGTGGTGGTGTGTTTCTTTATAAATAAAGCTTGAATTAAACAATCATCCAAAAACTAAATTATGTTTCTGGATAAATTCTGGATAAATATGCTTTCAGACATGTTAATTCAAACCAAGTAAGAAGACTCTGAAAGAAAGGTTTAGAAAGATTTAACAGAAAATGTGGCTTTATTTAGCCTAAACATGACAGTCAGCTAGTATCAATCACTGCTAATGAAAGAGAGGAAGGAGGAACAGAGAGAGTGCAGAGCAAACAAGAACAAATATGTCTTAAAGAGCTTTTAACTTCCTGGTTGTGATGTATTTCCTGTTCTATCTCAGAAATCAGCCAGAAAATAGGATTATAAATATTGTTTCTATTACAGATGACGATAATAGAGACGAGGAGCTTGGGGAGAAGTCATGCAATCAACAACGGAACGCAAGTATTTCAAATGGAGGAATTCCTTTAAACCAGTAATGCTAAAAGGTATGGTTTCATGATTCCAAACATGAATTAAAAATATAAATGTTATATTAAAATATAAATGAACAAAGCTTTCAGATGCAGAAAATCCAGATCCGGTTGTACTCCTCTCATCTGGCTTTGATTGCTTTGCTAAAAACGTTCCCACGCACTAACCCATAAACATCCACATACTGCTTCTTTATTACACTTCACATAAACTGTACAACCACTTCAGAGGCTCTAGAAGCGCGGAGAGAAAGAGTCCACCACCCATGAACATGTCACGCTCTGCAATCCACGACTGGTGCTTTCTCCCCGGGAGGAGAGTCTTTTACAGCCTCAGAAATTAGTCTCAGATGGGATAATTGCATGGTGCACGCGTCTCTCTTCAAAAGGATTACATGGAATTTATTGTGTACAAACAGCGTGGAAGATCTTTCAGTTTCATCTACTTTGTCATATTTGTCCGGAGCTGTTATGGCTAACAAAGTGCTTACTGTGTAGATTTATTCAGATTTTTTTCAATGAAATTTATTTTTTAAAATTCCATCTGTTCCGGGAAAACCTGAATGCTATATTGTCCCTCCCCTAGTGGCTACATGATATATTACAGTTTAATTTGCTTCAAACTAGAACTTGGCGTACTTAGCTTTATGGTTTTATTTTTACAATTACAGTTTAAACTGTACTAGAAAAAATATTCAAAATCCTATTTTCTGGTTGATTTCTGAGATAGAACAGGAAATGCATCACGAACAGGAAATTACTAGCTCTTTAAATTAAGAAGCTTGGAGATGTCCCCCTCTTTTGTATTCTATCCTTCTTGGAGGAAGTAGCTGTGTCCAGATTTCAGGCCTGTTTCGACATAAATCAAAGTGTCCTTCAAATGCATCCTCTTTTTCATTCATTAAAGTCATTCGTAGCCTCACATATCCCAAAATGCTTTGTGCTCGAGCAAGGCAACGCTTTTGTTTAAGGACAGTAGTTCAAGGGGTTCTTTAGTAGCATTTTATATGCTAACTGTTGGTATATGGTTTTTTTTTGTTGTAGGAGAAATGTATAAAACTCTTTGGTCAGGATGAGGCTAGAGCATCCCAGTGGTTGACGCAGCCTTCGGAGGATCCCCTGGAGCCTGTGTAGGCTGCGTCCTTCGAAAGTAACAGAACCTGTATTGGGACACAGCTAGAGTTTTTCTCCTCTTCTTTCCTCCCTCCCCAATTTTCCTTCCCCTGCTTCCTTAATTTCTTTTCCTCTCTTAGACAAAGTCCATGTGCTCCTGACTGGATCATATCAAATGTTATAGTTTAATAAAGCCACATTTTCTGTTAAATCTGGATTTAGAATTAATATTCTGAAACAAAACTTTGTTTCTGTAAAATAGTTTGGTAAAGGTTATGTATTCAATATTTTTTGTAAAACACATATTGTGTCCTCTAATTAAAATGCTGCCATTTAACATACAGTAGTTAGTTAAGCTTGGATTAACAAAACCCCATCTTTTATTTATTTAAATCATCAAAAACAACCGTTTTTGCTTTAGTTATTTGCTCATGCAGGAGATTTTTGTGCAGATGAGGTAATCAGTGTTGCAACCGCTCTGACTCCCTGATTTATGAGCGTATCAATTTCACTTTCCTGAAGCTGTCACCTTTATTTTTCCGAAGCTTTGGTCACCCCGGAAAGTTGAACTCAAACAAAGCATCGAGCACTGATCATGGTAATCAACCAAACAGCTAATATTTATCGTCAACTATTAACATCCGGAAAGAATTTAGTTGATTATTGATTAAACCAGTAAACAAAAACCAACGAGCAGCTGGAGATTGTGAGTTCTGATCACTTCCAGACATCCAGTGGGTTTGAAACCAGAGTACGCGATAAGTAATGGCCAATTAAATTGTCTGACCCAGATCGGACCCGTTCAGTGATAAATTACCATTTCCCCATGCGCTCATCTGCAACCCGATCCTGTTGTGCTCTTTTCCTGATTCCCATTTATAGTCATACTTTTGGCTCTACGTATATATTTGCTCCCCCAAAATTATCAATTTTATTTTCATAAAATAATGCTAAACTTTTAGCACAATGTTTTAGATGTTCTTCAATCTGTGTTTAAAACAGAAACAACATTAATTAATGTTTTAATAGCGTTTTTAACACTGCCATGAATAAAGAATGGTACCAAAACACCCTCCAACAGCAACTCCTTCCAAGAATCCAACAACAGTTTGGTCAAGAACAATTTCAGCACCGTACCACAAGGCAAAAGTGATAACGAAGTGGCTCAGGGACAAATACGTTTTGGGTCCATCCCATTGAGAACTTGTGGTCAATCCGCAGGAGGCGTGTGCACAAACAAAAAGCTACTAGTTCTGATAAACTCCAAGAAGTGATTATGAAAGAATGGCCAGAAGATGATTGAGAGCCGGCCCAGTCGAACTGCAGAGGCCCTGAAAAAGAAGCACCAACACTGCGAATACTTGGCATAAACGTCATGTAATTTTTGATAAAAGCCTTTGAAACATAACAGAGTTTGTTGAAGTATGACAGAAGCAAAAGTGGCCGTTTTTATTTTTTATTTTTTTTCCGAAATAACCAACTTCCTGTCGATTCTGGAAACACAATCCATATTACTCATGTTTAAGTCCTGGTACCCTACGCATGTGTCAAATTTCATTCAACTACAATAAACTGTCTAACGCTGAAACGCATTGGGTGGCGCTATAAAGCCATTTTTTTCAACACTCACTTTTCAAACCCAAATCAAACATCTATTCTCACCAGTTCTGACGTATGTGTGTGAAATTCTGTGACTTTTCAAACACTTTTAGGCCCTCAGAAATGCACCGAATGTCGTAAAACGTTAATGATCTGAGGGTTCTACCCACCTTCGGTGCTAGAGCCCTAATAAATGCAACATGAGCGGCCTGAAAATGGCAGGCTTAGCCTTGTGCAAGCGTTTCAAAAATTATTTAAAAAATGTGATTTATTTATTTATTTATTTTTGTTCTATCTTTTCACATGACATATCACGAGGAACCATATGGACGTGCTCAGTGATGCTCTCTCATCATCATGGTGACTTGCATGGGATGAATCACCGGGAAACACATGGTTCAGCTAAAAATCTCCTTGAAGTTCTGCTGGAGTCTTGCACGACCTGCAAGACGCCAAATGAAGAGCACATTTTCATTTGTTCGGGAGCACCATCCCTTGAACAGATAAAGCCTGCGGGTGTTTTAAATGAAGTACAAAGAGACCCTTTCACCAAACAGTGAATATCGTAAGAATTGCAGCTTTTTTTTCTCACACTCAGGGCGGTTTAAACTCTTCAGGACACTATTTCATCAGCTCCACCAACATCTCCAGACTTGTCATTTGCAATTAAGAGGGTTCTGTTGGTGCGTAGCCAAAGTGCTAAGAAATAAAGATTTAATAGCATCAATCCAACGCTTGAATGGTTTTAGATGGTTTAGCATTCCTTCAATCTGAGCTAAACACGATGATCTACAATATTTATGTTCAATCAATTTCATTATAAGACGTTTACTTAAGCAAGAGACCCAAAATATTGTGTTTATAGAAAGAAACAGATAAATGAATACCATTCTATTGCATCAGGTGTTTGGCAACTTTCTTTCGGCAGACGTCAGGTTCTTTTCTTTTTCCTGCCATTGTGAATTTAACGGAATGTAAATATGCAGTAGTGCTTATAAGTTTACACACCCTGGAGCATTTTCTGATTTCTTGGCCTTTTGATTGGCTGATAACACAAAAGCAGGTTTTCCACTTGTAACCCAGTGTGTTATTTTCCCTATTTGTTGTCGTTGTTTGATTTAATAGGTTCATTTTAATGTTCAAAATAATATTATATTAAGTAATAACTGTTCACGTGACAACTGGAAATTATGCTTAATTGTATTTTAAATATATAAATCGGCTTAGGTTTATTATTTCAACTTGGACTTTATTTACTTTTCATTATTGTTTTTGCAGGATTGTTCAATTTCAGGAAATTTTTGATGAAAAAAAATCTTTATACATAAACGAGAAATCCCTAATTACGTTATAATTCAAAAGTGAATTCTTAACCAAATTTTTCTTAACCCACTCACTTCCCCCTCTGTTATCGCTCCAGAATATTTAACCACATGTATTGATTAATTAATTTTATCATCGTTATATTTTGGAAGGTCAACACGCAGAAATGAAAACCCATCGTGCTTTATTGAATATTGTGCACCATGAAACAGCATTTGTTCACAAAATAAAAAAATAGCCAAAAGATGCCAAATAAAAGAAATAAACATGTGGCAATACATCTCCACTTTTTTACTTGTGCGGCACAGGAATAGGCGGAGTCAAGTTTTTTTTGTTTTTTTTTTGTTATCACTTTCATTCACTGATTCCAACACGACAACGATCCAAAACACAAGCCACGCCCACTCGCCTTTGTTTCACCAGAACAAAGTGAAGATTCTGGAGTGTTCATACCACTCTGGGGAGAACTCAAATGCAAGATCATTTTCGTTCATGCAAGATTTTTCCAGAGCTGGAGGCTTTTTGCCAAGAAGAACCGGCAGAAAAGATAAAGAACCTCATCAACAACTACCTCAAGAGACGTCAGGCTGTTATTGATAAAAGGGGAACACAAAATATTTGGAGCTTGATAAACCCTAAGATCAGGGTCATTTGGAAAGATTCTGTTGTCATGGTGATTGTAACAAAATTGTGTTATTCAACCCTTATGAGCATATCTGTAGGAAAAACACAATTTTTAAGTGAAGGGAATGCTTTTAAGCACTAAGATCAATCGTCATCTGAAAACGCAGCCCTGGTGAGTTTTATACACTTTTTCTACATCATTTAATCACTATGCACTTATTATTTCTCCATGTGTATGCTATTTGTTGTTTGCGTTATAAATAATTTTTACCGTTTCAGCCGCAGGGTGATGCACAAACACCTAAAAAAGGAATATCAACAGTTGCAGTTTTGGGAAATGCACAGGTTCCTCTCAGTGGAAATCAGTGACCTTGATAGATCATCAAAGGTACGTGATTGCTCGTTTTGGTGCCGAAGCATGAATGAACATGCCAAGAACGAGGGGATTAATCGAAGATTGCAAAATCCATCTCTTTGGATGCTGCCAATCGCTTTGTTGAAGTCAGCAAGCACAAACTAGTAATGTGCAGGAAGTACACAAGCGTTGTGAAACCGACGGGGGTTTAGAACAGAAACAATACGTTCTGAGGACAGTACAGTGTTCGCAAGGCAGTTTTTGAGCAGCTTTAGATGTCATTAGAGAGATGATTTATGTAAGATATTCAAACCTTTCCTAGGAATACCAGGAAATGCTTCAGAGATTTGCATTCTTGTAGCCATGTCAATATATTTGTTGGCTTGGAAATTCTCTGCACGGTTAATCTAGCCCAAAACTAGTTTACACTGGATAATAAATCAAGTTCCCAGGATCAGCCTACAAACAAAACCCCTTTAATTTTATCTGATGAAACCCAGCGGCGATTACTGTGCACTTTGTTCGCTATCGCAGTTCATCTCTCAGCAAGATTGATTGGATTACGTAAGAAAATAAATGTCCTTCGATTAAACATCTGTGTTTGAACCATCTGTATTACAAGAGATGCACAGCATTTCATGACATTACATTTACGAACATCCTATGAAAAGAAAACATGATAGATTTCAAAATATAATAAAATTAAGATCCTGAAATAGGTATTTACATTATTTTGCAAAATTTCCCTGTGCGGCTGTTTAATTTTTTAACATTCATTACAAGAGCATGCTATACAAAACTATAAATCACTTTAATTTTATAATAAAAAAAAACTTCTTAGTTAAAAAAAATGTAAATTAAAATTTGGGCAGGAAAACCACGCTTTGTCACCTACGGTTCACACCCCCTGACTCTCCATGATCGTTTCCTGCCTTCTTGGTTCTCCTATTCTCTTTGCTGTGTTTCCTTCCAACTAGGCTGTCATTTTTAGTCAATTTTCTTTATTAATCATCTATCTAGGTTTGCATATTTGGTGCCAGGTTCTTTTACTATTAGCAGATATTAAATATCTCTGTTATTAAGTCATGTATAATGTTGCCAATCACTGTGAAAGATGTCCTTGGGAGACTTGAAAGGTGCCAGGAAACAAAATTTATTATTATTATTATTATTATTATTATTATTATTATTATTATTATTATTATTATCTAAATATGTGGTAAATTTAAGTTTATGTAAGCAATACATTTATGATTCTAGTTGTGTACCTGCATTTTTAAAGTTACGTTTTAAGAATCTGTTTATTGTGGCATATCACCCAAGTTATGATTAAAAAGGTGTTTTCTTTTCATAAACCTTTGACATCATTCTTTATAATCAGACAAATATTATTTGTCTATTTTAAATGGGAACAATTGTTTTAATTTAGTTATTTTATATCAAAACTAAGGCATTTTTGCAGAAGTGGTAAAATAAATTAATCTTTTTTCTTTTATTTTTACAATTTGTATTTTGTTTTGTGTTTTTAGTGCATGTAATTCTAGAATTGATGCCTCAAAACTTGGTATTTCTCTTAAATGTGCTTTTTCACTAATGTAAACTTTAGTAATTAATCTTTCCTTTGAAAACATTTCTGTAAAAACAAGCCCAAGTGAAAATGGCTGACTAGTGATACAATGATAAAACTAATGGAAATGCTGATACTGCTAGCTTCAGCATCATGCTAATTGGGATTAAAAGCTAATCAGTGGTAACCATTGACGTCAACGTAAACCAAGTGATTAGCAAAGCGCCGCTAAGCTCTAACTCATCTCGTGTAGAGGAAAACTCTACAAGAGTCTCTTTTACCTGAAACCTCAGGTCCTCAGTCCTTTCCTCTGTCTCAGAATTGTTGCTTCTGAAAATGCTTCATAGCTATCGAGTTCCACAAACGATGTTGAACATGTTTGTGATTAAATACTCATTACATGGTCATTTTTGAGTATCCTTTGCTTCAGGATGTTATTAGAGCTAACGAAAAGTCAGGACCTCCGGCGAGCAGTTTATTAGAAACATATACAGCATGAACGCTTAGCCCAAAGCTAATGCTAACACTTAAACAAGCAAAACCATCAAACATTCATCTATCGATTGATATAATGAGGCTCAAATATTTGACGAGGTATAAAGCGTTGGCCACATTTCCATGTTTAACTTGGCAAAAGTCATCACTTGCAGTATGTGTTCGCTTCTCTAAACAAACAGAAATATCCCAAATTGCAATCACACACTGATCGATGATTGATTACTACACAGAGGGGCAAAAGGCAGACTCCAATAGTTAAAAGCAGCGCAAAGATTACCGCATATGGGTTCACTCAGAGGCTTGTAACCATCACTGTATCATTCGTAAGTCTCTAGTGATTCTGAATGTTTCGGATTTGTTCTAATACACTGAAAGCACAGTAAAATCATTTGAAAATGGTCTTGTTGTGTTTGCCGTAGCCGGATGTGCAAGCCTTTTCATAGAATGAAATGAGAAATGAGGCAAAAAATTTAAAAAGGGAATTTTACTTTCATTGTTCTCCAAGTTTTGTTTCTCATAAAGTTTTAAAAATGTTCAGTATCAGTTTTCCCTTTCAGTTATATTTTAAAATATTTCTCATTCCATGCTTTTCTGCATTTAAAAGGAGCTTTGAACCTAAATTAATTAATTTAAAGTGATTTTCACACTATTTTTGTTTTCACTTTTCATTTTTAAAATATGTTATATCTAATATATATATATATATATATATATATATATATATATATATATATATATATATATATATATATATATATATATATATATATATATATATATATATATATATATATGAGAGAATTGGTTTTCCATCTTTCAACTTTCAAAAAGGTTTTATTTTCATTATTTTACATTTTTATCACTTTCAGTTTCAGTTACTTTCTTTTTTAAAGAAAAAAGCTGAAAGAAGTTTAAAGTTACATTCAATTTTTTTTTTTTCATTTAAAAATCAGCTTTTAATGTGAATAAAAGTTTTTTTTACACTACATTGTTTTCCACTTTTCCTGTAGGATAAGTATAAAAATATATATATATACTTATATATAAATATATATATAAGTATAAAAATTTGGTGCAATTATTGAATAAAATAAACAGCTGTTCCAATGTCGTCCACTGGACGGCGCAATAGCTGTTATTACGGGGTTCCACTTTTAACATTATGTGCTTTGGCAAAAAAGTGGACACAGAGTGTTCCAAGATATCGGTCAATAAAATTAGATTTTTTTACTTTAAAATAAACTTTTTTGCTGTTTTATGAGTTTACTATTTTGGACACGTATTTAAATCGTTTAATCCCCTGTGTGTTAAAACACTTATAAATGGAAACTAATAACCTGGTGTTTCACAAAGTTTGATTGATCAGCGCAAACTTGGGATTTGTTTTAGACAGCAGCATAATAATAATATAAATAGACATATACACATCCTCAGAGCACAGTACACACAGCAGAAGGGTTGTGCTTTGCCATTGGGTTGCACGCCCAATATTTTTTGCTGCAGAATTCCTCTGGGTAGAGGGCGGAGTAGCCCACAGCCTCCACCGACCTCCTCTTCTGTATGCGGTGCAACAGGATTCGATAAGTCCCCGTTATTGGGCTGAGGGAGTCCGTGCAGGCGTTATTCTGCAGGTGTGTGCCAGAGATCCCCAACTCTCCCAGTGCAGACTTCACTTCCTGTTCCTCCACACACAAGCTTTTTGCAGGATCTGCAAGGAAACCAGGCGTCGGGCTGAATCGGGTGTAGGGTTTGGGGTATTCGATGCCCTGCAGCCAGGAGCAAATCATCAGCTGGGAAGCAGTGGTACGGTCGACGGGAACGGGCCTCAGCATGGTTTTGATTGCCAGCTGGCAGCTTTCGGGAACATAGGGTGGAATACTGTATGCCCCCTGCATGATGCAGCGTTTCAGACGACTAAGGTTGTCGGCGAAGAATGGCATGGTTGCTGTGACCATGAAGAAAAGCAGGACGCCCAGCGCCCAGATGTCCACGTAGCGGCCCACGTAGCTCTTGTCTCTGAAGAGCTCTGGAGCCGCGTATGGCGGCGAGCCACAGAAGGTGGTCAGAGTCTCTCCCGGCTCGCTGACGATGCCAAAACCGAAGTCGCCCACTTTGATGCAGTAGCATGTGGTGTAGAAGATGTTTTCGGCTTTCAGATCACGATGGATGATGTTGTTTTCATGCTGGGAGAAAAAAATAGAGCTGTTAGTTGCAAATCCAAAACAAAATGTTATTTAAGAACACTGGAGAGGACACCCTTTCATAACTGGGCCACGTTCACTGCCCATTCGTTTTCCATTTTGCCTTTGAATGCATAATCAGAAATGGCTGAAGCTGCAATTCATCGACTGACCTCTTGAGACTGGTGTCAGTAGTGAGCCGACTCTGACAATAATGGGAAAAACTACAACAGAAATCTTAATTTCAAGTTACATTATTATCCTTTATCTCCCGGTGCTTGCGTGGGTTTCCCCCGGGTACTCCGGTTTCCCCCACAATCCCAAAAGCATGCATCAGGTTAATTGAATAATCTCAATTCCCCCTAGGTGTGAGTGTGTGATGCCCTGCGATGGACTGGCGACCTGTCCAGGGTGTACCCCCGCCTCTTGCCCAATGTGTGCTGAAGATAGGCACCGGCAGACCCCCGTGACCCCGAAAGGGAATAAGCGGGTTTGAGAATGAATGAATGAATTAATTTTTATCCTTTAGCCCTTTCCCATTTTCCTATGATAAAGGGGTGTCCCAAATCTCGTTTGAGTGAAAGGTCTGGACCCACACTTTGAACGAAAGGCTAGAGCATGGCCACCAGTGTGATACCCACAAATGAAAGAAATTTTGTCATTTAGAAACCAGTCTGCAGAATTCCCTGAAGGAACAGAAGATGCTTTGCCACAGCCTTGAGGTTGTGTATTAATTCGAGGAAAGGCAGTGAAAGTGAACCATATATTCACTTTGTGCATCCTATTTTTGAGGTTTATGTGACGATCTGTAAAATTAGCTTTTTACCCCTGAAAAAAAGTTTTTAAAAAAATGTTCTTTTATATTGTAAATATTTGTTTTATTTTATTATAAATAATTCAGAGTAACTTTATTTTTATCACATTTTTAATCTGTAAAATGAATTCTTCAACTCAGACCAGGAAGCTCTTGAGGTTGAGTAAAAGTATATTTCAGTGTGTGCGATCCTCTCGAATAAACCCACAGTAGGGTTGCGGGTGACTCGCTGGTGTTCTCCTCACCATGTATTTCACTGCAGAGAGGATCTGAGCAAATATCAGCTTGCTCTCCAGATCAGCGAGTCGCCCTCTGCTGCTGATGCGGGAGAACAGATCTCCTCCACTGCCGTACTCCATGGCCAGATACAGGTTCCTGCTGCTCTCCAGCACCTCGTACAGGCGCACAATGTTGGGGTGAGAGAGCTTCTCCATGCACGCAATCTCAGAGACGAACAGATTCTGGGACTTCTTATCCATACGAGCTTTACTGAGGATCTTCACAGCAACACGTTCTGTGCGTGAGGAAGAGAGGTGCTCAAATGTGGACATTATTTCTGATTTCCTAATCAAAGCTCTTGAGATCTTTCAACAGGGAAATGGGGTTATTGTTTGGAGACATGGGGGTCCTGAGGGGATGTAGAGGTCCCAACACATTTTAAAAATCTTCTAATTCTAATCATTTGGTTTTAAAAAGAGCATGTTCTCCGTACCTTTGGTCAAATCATGAACGGCTAGTTTGACCTGGGAGAAGTTCCCAACGCCCAACTCTCCTCTGAGCTCATAGAAGCCGATCCTGCGGCCCAGAATGATGTCATTGATGATGCGTTCACTGTGGGCAGTGTCATAAACAAGCCTCTCTAAGGGAGTCTGCTTCGCTCGCTGTTCAGAGGTCAGTGCAGGGGTTAGCTTCCTCGGCTCTGGTTTGGGCTGGTGAGGTTGGGCCGCTGGATCTTTCTTTCCTTTTTTTACATGTCGCTTCGCCCAGGCATTTAGTGCTTTGCTACCTTTAGTGGAAAAAAAAAAAAAAAAAAACACTGTCAGAAATATTTTAAGATGGATGCCATAAAATACTGTTGAGTATTTGTTTTTAAGTTGTCTTCCAAACTCAAAATAATATCCAAACTAACATAAAAAAATGTTAGTCTTCTAACTAAAATGTAAATAATAATAACAAAAAAAAAACAAGACATTTGTGTGGCCTCCAAACTCAAAATTGACATTATATCCCAAAACTTTTAGAATTCAGTTTGTTTTCAAGCTAAAAATTTAATCATTTATCAAAACCAAGAAATTTGAGTGGCCTAATAAACATTATATCCCAAAACTTTTAGAATTTAGTTGGTTTTCAAAAACAAAAATGTAAAAAATATCCCAAAATTGTGAAATTTGAGTTCTTGACTTCTAAATTCAAACAAAATTTTTTTTATCAAAATGTTAAAAATGTTAGTTGGTATTTTTTCCCTAAACCTCTAAACTCAGTCTTCACGTTTCCCCCAAACCTAGAAATACCGGTATACTGTATAACCTAAACATTACATCATTAACCTAAATATACGTTTTCCATTCTGTGTGCCTGACTTTCTGTATTTTAGATATAGAACTTTAAACTGAGAGTTAAAATTCCCCTGGTACACATCCGGCCAGGGACTCGAATGTTCTATTTGTGCTACTGTATGTTACAGTCCTCAAAAACCCAGGTGAGTTTGCTTCATGTCTAACGGCTCTACATGAGTGGATATCATTATAAAAGGTGCCTGTGAAGAACTGATGAGCTTGCGCTGGACCCCTAATCAGTATTAAAAGCAAGAGAAAATGGCATCACCGTTAGCAACTCTTATGATAAAGTTAATGTGTATGAATTGAAATCCAGTGTCGGTCAGATCGGGTCACTTCCTTCTCTCTGTGACCTTTCGAGTGGAGAGAAAGCTTTCCATGGGCTTAACCCATCAGAGACGAGGTAAATCGAGATCTTGACCTCGATGAAGGGATTGCGATCTGACTGGAACAGATCAAACATCAAGGACCATTAAAAGTACGTCTATGTGAAGAGAGAAGAACCTATTGTCATGCAATTTAACTGATTTTCACCATATTTAAAGATGTTGAGAGAATTAAAATATTTGAGTTGAAATGTAGAGAATTAGCTCAATGTGTTTAAAATATTGAGGTTTACACAATTTAAACATCAAGTACCTTTTGTGGAATGTGAGTATTGTTTTCTGTAGGTTGTCAAGTTGTTTTTCGCATTTCTTTCACAACGTTGAATTATAAAAGCGGTGCAGTAAAATATAAAAGAAGTAAAAAAAAAAAACTTTTTAAAATGAAACTGATGTTATCTACAGTGTAAAGATAAAAGACTACTGTCCTGCAATTCCTTTTAACATTGGAAGCCATATTGATTTTAAATGTTCTCTTTTTTTTTAATCAAATTTACTTCATAAAACATAGAAGTTTGGTCTCCAAACTCAAATTGAAATGATTTCCCAAACTTCATGCATTTAATTTTTAACTACAAATTTAAATTTTATTTTATTACTTGATCTACGAACTCAAATTTAACATTACTTTTTCCCAAACATAATAGTAAATTATTTAGAAAAATTGAGAAATTTAAGAGGGCCTTTCAGTTTGCCAGGCTCGCTGGTGACCTTCCTTGAAGGAGTATGGATGTTCTCCCCTAGAATCTAAAATCTGGTTTCCAAACAAAAATGTAAAAATTATTTTAGAGACTGATAAATTCAATTCCCAATTCGTGTTCAGACGTACGCCAAACTTGAACGGACAGATTACCCAGGATCTTGTGATATCATTTCCTTTTGAGCTGACTCACTCCGTCACTGAAGCCAAAGATTTAACATGGTGGATCCATTTGTTCATGGGTAGTTCCTGTGAGATTAATGAATTTTAGGACCCCTTGAGGCCGTCTCAAGCATTTTTTTAGGTGTGTGTTTATCCTAAACTTTGAGTCATCCTCCAAATGGTAAAAATTTTTTCAGAAACTACCTTAAATCCCATTTAAACTGTGTAAATCCCATAAATATTTTATATTTTTTGTTCCTTTCTAGTCCCACTCGAAGATGCCTTGTCCTGTCCTGAGTTCAAATGTCTCCTGGGTCTATGCTGGAGACAGAGGATCAGTGTTGAACTGTAAGTCTGAAGAGGAGAGTGTTTAAGCAGGAGGATTATGAGCCTATTTAAGACCTGGCATCACACGACACACTTCTAAAAATATAGCCACTACTGTCAAATACATTATACAAGCCTCCAAAATGCATTTGAATAGTTTTGGCTAAACATACATTTTTTGAAACGCGGTGCTCTGATTTTTCTGCATTTAACACAATAATAATTACAACATTTTGTTATCGATATCTTAAAATGCATCATGTTTGCAGATCGATATGTTGAAAATAACCCAAGGATAACATCTCACATAACACTCTGTGTGCATTTAACAGAATATTCAAGTCTATATATCATTATCTGCTTCTGATTAGGAACGCTGTCTTCACAAATCCTTCACTTGTATCCAATTTCCAGCACAGAATAATACGCCATTTAAGCCTCTAAACAAACGTTTTAAATGCTACACATGTGTGCCGTTCCCTTTATACGGACAACAAATTTAAAATGAAGGAGTAGGTTTTACCTGGTAGCTGAGGATCCTTCATGCTGGTGCCTGGATTTAATGAATGAATGGCAACCCCCAGTCTCCAGTGAGACTATAATCCCACATTGGTCACAATCCACTTACAGTAGATGGACGTAATATCTCTCAAACAGGAACACCTCAGTGAAACTACGCCAATGCTCCCTTTGTGCATCCTATGCGTTAATGTTTCTTTTCAAGAGTTTATTCCAATACTTTGCTGAAAAGTAAACATTTTTCTGACCATTGCTCACGTTGTTGTTTTCAAGACAACACTCAAAAACTTTCATCCAAATGAGTTCCTTTCTATAACAAAAAATATTTGTTACAGAATTTTATAAACAAAAAAATGTATTTTTTATTTTAGAAATTTTAGAGTTGACATGATTTATAAGTGCATTATTGTTCTGTTTAAACATTTTAATCAATATAAGTATATGAACCCAAAAACATGGTTTTATTGAGAAAAATCGCACATTGCCAATTCCTCTCTATACCAAAAATCGGCCTATATGTATGTTACAGCAAATACACAGAAAACTAACATGTTCTCAGGTTTTTTGTTTCTCTCTTGACTGCCTTCAAAGTGTCATGGCTGACCCCGGTTTAAGAGGTGAGTAGCAGGATTGAGACAAACTGAAGTATCCAACAACAGTAGATGGAGTGAGAAAAGCCACACAGGAGGACGTGAAGATCCAAGAAGGCAGAACACTATCATGGAGAGTCCGGAGATGTGGACCATAGGGATGACAGTGAGGTGCTTTAATCCAGATCTAGAGATTTGGCACAATTTGACACAAGGTCTGTTAATCAACATGCAGAAGAGGCTCTAGAAATAAATAGATGCTTTAGAGAAGCAGTTACTTGTGTTTTTTAATCTATGAGCTATATTGAGATCCTGAATTTTAGTAATTTCTTATTGAGAGTGATGGCAATGTAAAGCAACTGTTTCATTTACAGAGGAAGAAAAAACAGGTTTAATTACAGCCACCAATGCTTTCATGATTAATCTACTGTTTATCTTGTTTAGGTTAAATTCAGATCTGTTTATATTTAAATGATTTAAGTTTATCATCAATTGCGAATGAATGATGTAACAAATAACCTAATAAATTTTAATTAACAGTGCTAAATGCTAACCGACTGCCGTTTTAAAGCTTTTTTCTCATATTCAAATTCAATGCCAAGGAAGTACAGAAAGGAACAAGATAAAAAAAGAAGATGATGAAGAAAAATGTAAATAAACAGAAGAAAGTAAAAAATATTAGAATGCAGTATTTTGCTTTCTTAATCAAGTTAAATAATTTAACCAAATAATACATTTTAGCCAAAACATATCTAACCGTTGTGTGTCGTTTTTTTTATTGAGAACTTTTCATTTACGGTAAGAATTTCAAGCAGTACATAAGATAAAATACAAAGGTACAAAAGACAAGAGGCAAAAAAGTATGAACCAAATAAACAAAAAAGAAAAAAAAGCACCTGGGGATAAACGAAATACCAATGTCATAAGAAAAATTTAGAATGTTTGCATTATAAAAGTATCTTAAGCTTGAAGCACAGAGATGAGGTTTTCACAGTTTTTTTTGTTTGATACGGTAGAAATAGTTGACACATAACACATTTTAACACTTTGCACTTGTGGATGTAAAATTTGGCAAGTAGAATTATTAAGTCACACATACAATACTCATTTTCAAATTCTGGTTCATATTTTGTGAAACCAAATCACACATTTTTAAAACATAATGAAATTGTTTGTCGTTTTTATTGGAATTTTGGCCCGCCGAAATTACGTCACGATACGTAATGACGTCTGTTCCGTCGTCAACCTCGAGCTTGCGTTTACGCTAGCTTTGGCGGGAGAAAAATACATGTCCTTTTTCGTTTAAAAGAAACCGTTTTTGCACAGTTTTGTTCTCCGATGTCGACGGCCGCTGCAGCACCCGTGGAGTCAGATTTGGACCGCAGCGGAGCAGAAGACGAGCCCCGCGGCACAGAACCGGAAGAAGACGCGGGGAACGGACAGACTGGAGGCGGTGCGGGCGCGCAGCAGCACCGGCTTGCTAAACTACCGCTGTCCCGCATCAAAGCCCTGATGAAAGCCGACCCGGATGTGAGTCTGGCGAGTCAGGAGTCCGTGTTCATCATCGCCAAAGCCACGGTGAGATAGACACCCTGGAAGTATTGACACCCCCACGTGCTCCTTAATAACTCTTTACAGTGACGATATAGAGTTCTTATGTTTATTTTTGCTTCCAGGAGCTTTTTGTTGAGATGATTGCAAAGGACGCTCTGGTTTATGCACAACAAGGGAAAAGGAAAACCCTTCAACGTAAAGACCTAGGTGTGGTATACGTATATTTTGGTATTTCAGATCCTCTGTATTATTTAAACCCTTCCAGAGGGCTTTTTTTTATCTCCATACATGTTTGTATGCCGATATTGGTATGCTTGTGACATCACAAACTTTAGGATCCCACCCACAACTTAATCTTAATCTACAGTGGTCTTCAGATTGTCAGTAGCACAGTCTGTCTGCTTAGCAAGTGTATTTTGTTTTGGGGTGTAAAGATGATTTACCCCCAAAAACATTTTCTGCATGGTGTGAGGGGGTGGGATCAGCGGGAGCTCAGGGTTGTCTGAATGGGGTCAGATTTTGTAAAACTCGTAGAACCTTTAAACTCACTAAACTTGTGGAGGGTTTCAGTCTGAGCAAGAACATACCAAAAACCATGCTAAAGTAATCAAACTCCATGCGCACTGACAGCTCCCTAGCAACCGAGCTGTTCACCCTAGCAACCAAATTCTCTGAACTGTATCTCAGCTTTAGTGTATGATCGTGAGGTGGTGGTTGGTTTATATATTGTCTAGAGGGAATTATTTATTATGTCACTGACTCCTTCATAGCAACCAATTTGGAATGTCTCTATTTCATCTTTGGAAAAACTCTTGCCATCTATTTTGAGATAGGTAATGTTTGTTGTGTTATTACTTTTCGACACATTAGTGGTGCTGGCTTAGAAGAAGCTCTGATCAAATTTCATGCTAAATTTATTCAGAAATCAATGAAATTCCAAAAAGTATTTCCAGTTTTTCCTCACAAACTATGGGAATTCATGTTTTCAATATACTAAACTTTCTAACCAGCAAATTAAACTTTGCTAACCACACCTGGAGCGGGAGGTAGGGAGGGGCTGGAAGGGGAGGGGTAGTGAGTGATCAGTGCTTCTGAGTTATGAATTGTGGCTCTTTGAGCATTTATACCAATTATGAAGCAAGTAGTCACTGTAAATATCCCTATTGAACATTTCTGCCCTCCCGTTCTTATTGTATGGTAGGGGAAACACTGGTTTGCGTAACATTGTATGTTAGATTTGTTTTTTTGCAGACCAATGCAGAGCTGTAATCATATATCACATCGCAGTAATCTCTGTTTAAAGAGCAGTCTCTAGGCGTATACTTTCATTTCCACTGCTTTCAATAGGAATGGGTTAGTGATTGGCTTTAATGTGTAAATGCCAAGTTGTTGCTGTATTGCTACATTTTGAGCCAGACATGCACCATACAGAGAAATTGTGCAGGACTGGGGACTGTTGTTTTTTTCCAAACCATGCAAAACAGTTTCATACCATTCCCTGCCGTGGAGAAGTGCCAGCCGTTGGATGGTTACGCATGTGTTCTTATCCAAGATTATTCATCTGTACTAGTCTGGGGCTGTCTTGAATTTAATTAAATTCCATTCATTCCATTGTGGGTTAATTCTGGAAGTTCTCAGAGTAAAAGCTCTTACGAATGCCATTAAATGATAAAATCATTCCGCTGTTGAATCCTTGGGTTTAAACATGGGAAATTCTCAATGTGCATTAGTTTTAGTGAAAAAGTCGTGCGACGACTGATTTGTGATGTTCTGACTGACCTCTATGTGTTTTCATCGCCGTTGCTGCTCTAATTCGTGCTGCTCTCCCTCTTTTGGCAGACAATGCTATTGAAGCAATAGACGAATTTGCTTTTTTGGAAGGTAAGAGACATAATTTAATGTTATTTCCTAGTGGCAGGAGTGGGGGAAGCATAGATCATTCTGAAAGGCTGGTTTATCGTTCCTCCCTTCAAACCTCACCATCCAGGAATGGCAGTGGTTCGGTTGTTTGTGCTTTTGGGTTCTTTTACCACTCCTTATTTATAGAAGCACCAATTCTCAACTCTTGAAAAGTTGCTCTTAATTATTAAACCCCATTCCCCAATGTTATGCATGATGCATTCTGAATCACCCAACTTTAAACATAAAGTGCTTTTCTTGACTTCAAAAAGTGGTATAAAGTTCAGAAAAAATGGATTAGCATACAAATAAAAAGTGAACCAGTAACTTTAAATTCTCTGCGTGGCTAAAATAAAAGTGGCCACCTGGATTTAACCAAGTAAATCGGTCTGAGCCTCCTGTTGGATAATTGCCGCATGGAGGATTATCTTTCAACTGGCTACAAATTATTTAACCCCAACTGCTCCAATGATTTGCTCTTAAACCACCATAAGGAGAAAATCGTGGACGTGGAGAAGATGTTTGTCTGATAGAGACGGGAATGCAGAAACTCCTAGACTGAAAGGATAGTGAGGACTTATCGTCTTCAAGGAAGAAATGTTGTCTGGAAAATCCTGAATGTTGGCGATCAGTGATCACTTAAACGTTTCGTGAAGAAAACGCTGTGTTTAATAGTGAAATTATTCCCAAAGGAAAGGAGACTGAACAGCTGTGTGTCCTTCAAGAATTCTGTGAGGGTAACTGGAAAAAAAAGCTTCCGTTTTCTCAGGAGTAGAAAGGTTGGGACTTGTGCAATGGAGGAAGGTCATGTGATCTCATGAGTACAGATTGATTCTGTTCCAGAGTGATGGGCGCATCAGGGTAGGAAGAGGGGGAGTACAGGTTTGTTGGGGCAGTGCTATCATCTGGGTTTGCTGGAGTTGCTCAGGTCTAGGTTCAGCTACAGGAAGTGCTCAAAGAATGAGGTCAGCTGACTTCCTGAATATACTCAATGACCAGCAATCGTGGTACAGGGGTATTCCAAGACAACAATGCCAGGATTGTTTTCAGGGAGTTGGAGATCATTGACCACCAGACTTTGTGAGGTCCTCGCTCTGGGAGCTCGTTCAGTGTTGACCACTACAGAGTCCAGACCTGAACCCCATGAGAATCTTTGCGATGTGCTGGAGAACCGTTAGTTTATCATCATCAATACACGATCTTGCGGAAACATTAATGCAACACTAGATGGAAATAAATCTCGTGATCTTGGAGAAGCTCATCGAAACCATGCCATGATCAAAGCTAAAGGCATCCACTGAAGTGTGTGATTTATTTAAACTGAATAAAGCAGATGAACAAGTTGTGAATGGTCATGTTTTCTTGTGTAGGGACACTGGCTGACTGAGATGAACATAACCATGAGTGAAGACCCCTCGAGTTTGGAATAAAATGAAACCAAGGAGCACTGTGATGACGATGAGGCGTTGTATATTTCCGATGTAATGTGTCTGATGTTTTATATTGAACTTTCACTGTTTAAATAAAGTTATTTATGTTCCTTGACCCTTGAGTGGTTCATGCCTAGAGATTTAAGACAAAATCTACCTTTAAAATTTCACATTTCTCAAGTGATTAACAGCAAACAGGGAATGTTTTGATATTCATTCATTTTCCAACCCGCTTATTCCCTTTTTGGGGTCACGGGGGTCTGCCGCTGCCTATCTGCAATGCACATTGGGTGAGAGGCGGAGGTACACCCTGGACAGGTCGGCACTCCATCGCAGGGCTGGTTTGATATAATGATATGTATATTTCTTCAAGGGAAAGTTTGACTTTTGTTTTTGCTTAATCAGAACAATAACAGCCCCATTACGAAGTTATTTCATTTACCACTATAATAGAAAAAAAATACTTGGAATCATATTGTCTGTTTGATTTGTGAGACGGAACAGGAAATACAATACAAACAGCTCTTGCTCTCCTTTGCTTTGAACCAAGTTTGTCTTTTTCTGGTTCAAGTTTTCACGTGGTTCACGGTGGCTCAATTTTCCCCTAAGAAAACTAGGCGGGGCCGTGTGATTGAGAAAATCATTTATGCCACCAACACTCAAATGAAGAGAATTCGTTCTCAAATTCTTGTTCACAAAATCACTTGTGTATGTAACGGAGAGAGTGGCGGAGCTCTCAAACCATGACTGGTCCAGTCTTAATAGGAAGTCAGTTTTTTTACAGTCTCTGCTTTGGACCTTGTTAAGAGTTCGGTTGCCCTCTCTCTCTCTCTTCCTTCTCTGTTGTCAATGCCGAACGTGTTTTGCTGATTCCATCTCTAACGTTTAAACTAAAAAAAGTTACATTTTCCATTAAATCATCATAGACCTTGGTTTCAAAGTCTTCTTACTTGGTTTTTAACTAATTTTCAATAACACAACCAACCACTGTTATCAAACAATTTGCTAATTAAACCTAATCTGCATGAACTTAAGTGCACTTCAGTCTGAAGATTGGTTTCTTGCATAACAACTAATAAAATAATGTAGAGTCATCATGGCAAACACAAAAGATTAGTTTGGACTTGTTTAGAATTTTAAATGCTCATAAAGATGGAGGATAGACACGGCTTTCAATGTAGCTTTGAGTGAGGGTGAGAGAGGCATCATCATGAAGATTAAAGAGACCAACTCCTCGGAGAACCCGACGAGGAGAGACAGGAAGTGAACCACTCTGAATACGAACACACAGGGAACTGTTTCTAGTTTTGTTTCAGACAACTTGAGTAATGCAGTGTCTGGTATCATGTGCTCTGTTTACTACCAGGGCCTGCCTTCAGGTGGTGAGCATTAAACGCAATTTTCCATGGGAAATAATCTGAATGCTTTCATGAATCACCGGCTCATGAGGAACTGGGCCAAATGTTCAGGAGCGGTGCAGCATAGCATGCATTTTTCCAGAGATTTAGCTAAAGCATGTCCTCAGGTAGAAACAGTCTGTCCAAACAAACGCGTAAATGTATTCTGCACAAAGAAATGGGCCAAAATGCATTAACCAATCATTTCCTTACAGATTATTTGGCTCAGAAATGAATTAAAATGAATTTAGTTTTGTACCCATTAGTGCACGACAATTGAAAAAAATTAAACAATCTTTTGCTTTGCAAGTGTTGTGCACTAATGGGCCACCGTAGGTTTGTATATTGAATACAAAGAGAAAAATATCCACTGGGTGGTGACTCATTTAAGTTTATCATTGTCTATTTAATAATTCAGTTGAAATAATAAATCTTCCTTTCAGTCAAATAATGCACCGCTGTCGCTTTCCTACAGACCGCACCCCTTTTACAGACTCATTGGCAAAAGAAGTGGTAAAATGGCTGCATTTCATTTAGAAAAATGAAAAAAAAAAAACAGTCGATTACATGCTTAAGTTTTAAAAAATAGACTTGTCTGTGATCCCGATGACTTACCTGATTACCAGCTTTCCTTGGACAAAGATTTGCCCAGAAATTGGATTTCTGGTTCTGATTTCAACACCAAAGTTTAAAGCCGTAAAGTTTAAAGTCTCGACACCTGGTATATACCTATGAAGAGATGCAAAAATCATTTTTATGACGATTTTTAATAGCGAATCCTATTGCCAGGCTTTCCATTGGTAATTCTCTCTGCTTGCATGTTTGTGCAGGGGACTATCTCGTTTTAATAGATATGAAAAATAGTGCACAAATAACAACATTGGCACGTAATTCTACCAAAAGAATCGGCTACGGCTGGTGGATGCATTTAACTTTTAGGGAGAAAACAATCCTGTTTAAATTTTATTTTGCTTTAGTTATAATACAATTGAACATTGTGAAGAATTGGAAGACCAGAAGCACAATTCTAGTTAAAAATCTGAGATAAGCAGAAGCTCGGGATGGTGAAAACAGTCACAATCAACCCACAGACCAGCTCCGAAGACCTACAACATCTTGCTGCAGATGGCGCTACCGTGCATAGTTTAACTGTTCCTTCACACAAGGAGACTTTTCTCTGCACATGGCACAAACGGTGTTTCTTAATGTTTGCTAAAGCATATTTGGATGAGGCACTTTCATTTTGTAATAAGGTGCTGTGGACTGATTAAAAGCAAAATATAGTTATTTGGGCAAAACAAGGCTCATCATGCAAAAACAACACAGCGTTCAATAAAAAACACTTTTTCCCTACAATAAAATCCGGTGCTGTGGGGTCGTGGCTAGTGCAGGGAAACTCAACTCTTGCTAAAGTTGGAATCCTCTCAAAATCAGCAGATTCTGGAGAACAATATCTAGGAATCAGTGAGAAATTTGGACCAGGGTTGAGTCTTTCAGCAAGACTCCACATTGAGGAAAAAGTCCAACGATCTGGATCTCCATCTCAGTCCCCAGACCTGAATATTTTTGTAATGTGATTTAAAGCAGGCTGTCCATGCTGGATACCTTCTGCAGACTCTAACTGGAATCTACAGAAAATGTTAAGAGGCCTTTTTTTCTGCAAAAGGATGATGCACAACGTAATAAGTTTTTCTTTTGTGGTGCCTAATATCTAACAATTCTTGCACACTTTCCATAAATCATATAAGCTTTTTTTCACTTCTGAATTTTCACATTCTCCTTTACGGAAACTCGTGAAATTGTACAGGGGCTCCACTTTTGCACGGTTGGACTGTAGACATGCTGAGGTCACATGCAGGGTGTGTTTGCAAAGCTGAATTCTTGCATGCCTTACACGCCCGCTCTGCCGCTGGCAGTATAGAGATCCAGAGCAAGCCAAAACCATTAGAATCCAGCACAGTTTTCCAGAGCGTTTTGTGATACTGGATGTCTTTCCACACTCCTCCCAGCAAAACCAGACCCCGGGACTCTGTTCTCTAGAACATAATCAACTGCAATAAATCAAAAAGTTGAAAGCAAGGTGTTTCCCTCCCCAGAGAATTCAGCTGCAGGCCCATGTTTCACAGCAAATAGCTGGTTTTCAACTTGTTTCCTCAAATTTATTGACGGCTCAGCAATCGATGATGAGCTCGAGGAATGCGTCGCACCATCACTCACAGCTCAATGTGATAACTGAGGAGGGGAAGTAAGGGAAGATGCTACGTCTGATTCCAGCACACGAGGAGGGGGAGCGAGGGAGATTGTGGGTGTGTTGGCGCGTGAGAGAAAAAACCAGGAGAAGGGAGGGAGAGAGGAGAGAAATAAAAACAGCGGACAGCACGGAGGAAAAAGCTTCCACCATGTTCCTGCAGACTGTCTCCATCCTCTTCCTCTTGGGTGTCCTCTTCGGATGTTCAGAAGGTAGGCTGCAACTCCGCATCGGGATGTGGTATTGCGAGAGCATCGTGTATGTGTTCAGGAGGCTCAGAGTCTGCAACAGGAAGAGTCTGATTACGTCACTGCAAACTAACTGTTGGGGCCTGCCATTTAGGTGCTTGTGCTTCTCTCCTCACCAGGGAAGGGTGTGCAAATGCAGCGAGATGTTCAGTGCTGCATGCGGTACTCTCATGGCAAAGTCCGGACCAAAGATGTCCTGAGGTATGAGAGGCAGACAGAGGGGCCGGATTGCAGCATAAGAGCCATCATGCAAGTATTCCAGGCATCCTGAAGAGAACGCAGACATGGAAAATATGCTCTAATAAAGCTCACGGGCATTGCTGTCCAAGCAGGTCAGAGTTTTATTACTGAGCAAAAGAATGCACTCAGGCAAGGTGGACAATGCCCAAACTGTTCCTTCCCCGGGAATCCCTTGGCCTGGGCCGAGTTGAAGCGTGGCAGATTAAGAGATGTGTAATTTGCTGTGTGTGTAAAGAGAGAGGGTTTCGAGCCAGTGTTCACGTCCTCGTCTTGTTTGTATCGTGGTAGATTGTACACGAAAAAGGCAGTGAAGTGTGCCGATCCAAGAGACAGGAAGGTGAAGAGGTTACTACGGAAACTGAACCAGAGGCTGGCTGTGAAAGCTCGCAGGACCATGTGGCTGCATCCCCATATGAACCTGCCTGTGATGTCTGAGGTAAAGTCTTTTTGGACGGCAGCAATTTCATGTTTCAAAGACAACTTTGCGAGATGTAAGAGTTGTTTTCCTCTCGCCAACAGGTCGCTGTGGTTAATTCCCAAAAGATGAACAAGGTAAACAAGATTGATTGGTGAGACTTTGCTTAAAGTGTGTGCTGATCAAAATGGCCCCTTCTTTAACTGGGCCATTTTATGCAAAAACTACTTTTCTGACATATTTTAATGTTGGACCCTCTTCAAAAGCATGCCTCATCTGAAAATGTCTCGTTGTTCATAGCACCGCCCATAGTTCTTAGCTCCGCCCACTGACCAAGCAGATTAATCGCTAGTACAGCTCATCTCTATGCAGAGCGGACCCATAAGTGTTAGAGCAGCAGATCGACCCTGAAGAACAAACCAGATAAAGTGTGTTTTGTGTCGATTTATAATTAACAGTTTTTAACTCCTTACAACTACTTTCTAATTAGTTCAAATAAATAATCTTTAAAATTGCTTTTGTGGCAATGCTTGTTATATTTTATAAGTACAACCCCAGCTTCTTTTTCCACAACAAACTTGAAATTGTACAAAAATCACAACCGAGAGTTTTGTATTTTGTAATTTTTTACTGCACAGTTTTTATGTTTTGAGACCAAAGAAAAATTCATGAATCCCCCAAAAAGCAAAAAAGGTCAAAACAATGTGAAAATTGTTTTTTAAAAAAACATATAAACCTCTCCTAAACTTTATACCCTGCTCCAAGCACTTTTTTTGTGCAAGAATTTTTAAAAACAAAGGCCAAATCACAGATCTTGTACTTCCAACTGTTATCCCTTCTTTTCACCACTAGATGGCATCAATTTTATATAATAATGAAACTTCTAGAAAATGAAACTGAGAGCATTTTCTCACGTTTTCATTTGAATTATCTTGATAATTGTGTGTCATGCGTCTTGAAATGTTAGTTTAAATCCAAAATCAAAACTAATAGCCTTCACGTTCTATTTGAAATCAAAGTTAAACATAAGCTGGGTTGTGTGATTCCTTGTGAATTCAAAACAGATGCTGTGATTGGCAAACGCACCGGTGTGGCCAGAGACATCTAAGAGTTAAAGCTGCATTATATTACATGTTTAAAGCATTATTGTCCCGTAGTTCATTTCGTCTTTGTACAGGTCTACAGTTTTGTCTCTGGTGTCCAAAGTCAGGCCATAAATGTGAGGGTGGAGTGTATTGAGTGTGTGGCAAGGTATCTTGGGAATGAGTGGAGGGAGTTTTTTTTATCCTTCAGGAGGCACTGCTCAGTCTAGGGATGTGTAGAAAGCTCGAGTTTTTGCCATTGAACAAGCAAAATCTAAATCAAATTTGCCTTCAGACCAGCATCAAGTCTTACTGCAGCACTTTCACAAAGTCAGGTGTAGATTGAAACCCAGTCATGAACTGAAACAGAAATAGCTGTATTAGAGGCTTAAATTGCGTTAGAAACTCTACTACCAAGGTGAGGTTGGTGTACAAAGTTTGCCGTGGCAAGGTAGTTTTACTGTATCAACAACTTCTCTCCCAGACAAAGATTTCAAAGCAGACTGGGGGTGTGCTGCTCAAGCGCTTTTGAAGAACCTAGATCGTAGACCCAGTGGTCAGACAAAGTATCTTGTTGTGGAGATGCAATGATCATTCAAAATCGGAAGATGTCCAGCAATGCCAAATCTGGCAGAAACCAGTAGAACCTTTCCTCCAATGTGGGACCAAGGTCCAGTGACTCAAGGATGTACAAAACATAGAAACCAGGGTGCAGAAGAAAGGCAGCATGTGCATCAAGATGTGAAATATTTGGCTGCAGCAAAAGGTAGAACAATGACCCAAATTTCTTTCTTCTCTTTCTTTCTTTCCACCTCAGACCAAGTGAAGGTGGAGGGAAGAGACATGATCGACGAAACTCCAGCCTTCTTATGTCTCACTGTTTTCTTACATGTATAAGAAAATCTATGTAGACTTCAATACCATACAGTTTGTTATCCAGAAATGTGGTATTTAGATGTCCTCAAATGACTGTTAATCTATAAGCCAAAGTATTCATCTCTGAGATTGTTAAGGTTGTTTATTATCTCTGCAGCTATGTATAGTCTCTATAACTTATAGGAGCTCTTCTGGAGTCCAGTAAGCTGGTATGACTGTTCTCGACCAATTTCTAGTGCAATTACTAATTCTTTTGTGTGTGGTCAAACACAACTGATTTTTATAAGGAAAATAAAAAAATTGTTAAAAAAATGTTTTGCTTTCATGATTTACAGATTTCAAAATGAATTGTATGAAATCTTTCCACAGATTTGTCTTTGATTGATATGTGTCAATTGATCAGAATTATGATAATTTCCTAAAGAAAATGCGTTAGGGTTGGATACTACATATATATAAATCATAATTGTCATTTCTTGCAATGTATACATTAATTTTGACGTTGAGTGTGAATTTATATTGCCATCTGTCAATATTATATTTTTAAAGTAATCATCAGGAAAATCTGAAAGATGAGCCCTGACACAAAAAGTAGAGATGCAGCAGGTGGACTTTAAGAGCTGTTTTACTTCTGTCCCAGACTTCTTGTACAAATACATAAATTTATGAGAGGACACTGATCAATCCTGGTCAAACAAACGTATTTAAACCCCCAGACCCCGTTACAATGCCCCCTGTGGGAGAGTCACTCAACGTGCGACGCATTTATCCAAAATGCTTTTTTTAACATTTAGCTTTGCTCTCTTCAAATTTTAAGGGATTGTTAAAACACAACATTCCCTAATAAGCTGCATAATTGTATGCATACTTGACCCTTGCAGCACAAAGAAGTATTGAGTTGAAAAGATCTAAAATTTTCCTGTAATAAATAAAAAAAAACGAATTATTTTAGAAATTTTAATTAAACAATAATAATGTGTAATAATAGTTATATTTTTACAATTGTACAAATTCTGCTGTAATTAAAAAAAAGGTGTGTAAATAAACACTCAATTTATACTACATCGACAAATTAGGCATAAAACAAAAAAAGATCAACAAATTTGTCAAAGCGACTTTTTACGACTTTAGATTAGTTTTTGAAACGCTGATCCATCATTATGGGATTGATGGATGGCTGATATTACCCATAATCCTCAGTGGGATCCTGCATTCAATATTATGTCGTTTCAGTTGTCTTTGTCCGTTTAAAAGTTTTTTTTTTTTCAAGCTATCTGGTTTATATAAGTGACTGTATGAATATAAAAAAAAAATCAACGTGGTTGACCTCGGAATAAACAAAGTGACTTATTGGAAAATAAACATAACGAGATGATTGATGCACTTTTCAGTGTTGGCTTTTGTGATTGGATAGCTCTAATACTGAGCCAATGAAAAAGCTTCTTAATTGTGCGCATAACTCTTCGCTGAAATTGAAGCGTTTCTGAATCCATAAACGCCTGAATAGAAACAGATACATGTAAGTAAACTTATGTATGGAATGTTGCTAACTTCTAAAACTTGTTTAAAAATGTGATTTTACGTTAGATTTGACCATATTTTGCTAAAAACATCAACAATAGATCACTGAGCAAATTGTAGTAAATAAAAAACACCAAAACAGAACAACAGTTTATTCCTGAGACGTTTATTTCTTCAACATTCATAAATACCACGTAATTCAAGTTACGAATGTCCACACTTTACTTTTTTAACTTTTATATTTTAAACAATACCCATATCAGATCATACCAGTAATCCCAGTGCTAAAATGGAACAATAAAAAAATTCAAGCATCTCATAAGTTTTGAAATGTACTGCACAAAATTTATAAATCAGGCAAGACTATTCAATTAGTACAACGTAAACAACCAAGAACCCCAACTCATTACAATAATCACCACAAAACGACTTCTACCATATCATCTGAAATGTTCAAGATCCAATCGAATACAAACACTGTGTCTGAAAGCCATTCTTCGTTCAGCAATTGTATATAATATTTCACATTCAATCCATCAGAGAAATCACCACAATCAACATATTGTGATGTTTGTATCATAATATATTTCTCCACAATGTATTGTTACACCCCTATCATTAGCTTATACTCCAAGAAACTTTTGATGTAACAACTTTAAAGAAAAATACAGCTTGAGTTATCACATGGTTGTTTCACTGTTGCGACGTTTGAGAGAGTCATTCTCCTGACAGATCAGCTGGTATGGCTTTTCATTCTCCTCAATCACAGAGTTGCTCATTTCTACATCTTGGTTCTGGAGTTCTTGCCTCGAAAGATGTTCAACTATCCCGGCTCCAAACGAATCTCCAAGCACATTGGTGGTGGTGCGGAGTCGATCCCTGAAGAACCACATTAAAAGCATTGACAACGTTTAAAAATGTGGGTGAGTCTTACGAAGCAATCATTGTCATGTTGATGGGTAGTACATTTAGCTTTTGTTACTGGATCTGCTGAACATGTCTGGCTCCAGTGGCCAAAAACTGTTTTTATCTTTTACTTTATTGTTTATTAAACCCTTTTGTACTCTTGGCATTGTAACAATCTGTTTAAATGCAAGGGATCTCTGAGGAGTGACCCTGAGGCAATTCTTTTGAATAAGTAAAGGTTGCCCTCATAGTCTGGGTAGAAATGTCCTTGTGCACATAGAAAAACATGCTGCAAACTAAGAAACATGGCACAAATAGAGCAGCCACATACTGCAAACATAAAAAAAACATGCCACAAATGTTGAACATGCTGCAATTAGAGAAATATACTGTAGATAGAAAAATATGCTGCAAAAACACAAACATGCCACAAAAAGAGAAAAGTAATACAATTAAAAAAATAGGGCAAACTTAGTAAAACATGCAGCAAATACAGAAATGTACTACAAATAGAGAAACATGCTGCACATTCGGTAACATACTGCAAATATAAAACATGCCACAAATACAGAAAATTACTGCTATCACAGGACCGTACCACACGTAGAAAAACATGCTGCAAATTGTAAAACATGCTGTTAATAGAGGAACATACAGCAATTATAAAAGCATGCAACAAAAAGTGAAAATAATGTAATTAGAAAAATATACCGAACATACAAAACATGCTGCAGATAGGCAAACATAAAGAACACTTTAAAAACATGCTACTAATAGTGAAAATACCTACAATTAGAGAAATATACCATACTTAGAAAAAACATGCTCCTAATACAGAAACATTACTACAAATAGAGAAACACGCTGTAAATTCAGCAACGTACAGCAAATACTAAAGTACTGCAAATAGAAAAATGTACCATGCCTAGAAAAATATGCTGCAAATATAGAAACATGCTACAAATAGATGTAACATTCAGCGAACATGAAGACATACAAGAAATGGTGAAATTGCTGCAATTAGAGCAATGTGCTCAATTATGTCTGGCTCTAGTGGCCACAATCGTTATTTTTAATCTTTTTACTTTAATGTTTGTTGTACCCCTTTGCATCTGTTTGAACTGCTCTGGATCTGTGGGGTGTGCCCCTGATATTTAAATGTATGTTAAAGAGGATGGAGGCAGGGTGGGCTGTTCTGCTTTCGCAAGATTGGAATATCTGAATTATTTGAGTGTAAGAACATTTCTAGCTTTGTACACATGCAATATTTTAATAAGAAATCCATGCAGATTTTCCTTAAGTGCCCCGAAAAGCATGCCAAATTCATGCATGTAGTGTACCCTCCAGTGCAGTTGAAAAGTTTTGCCATTATTGAGAAGTTAACAAATGAACACATTATGCCTGATTGGGTCATGGGCACATTTTGAGGTTGTTTCTATGCAGGTGTGTTATATTTTAAGCGATATTTCAACTTCTTAGAGCAAAAAAAACAAAAACAGGTTTGGTCAAATTTGGGAGAAAGGCTTGCAATGTTTAAATTCCTTGTGAGTCATTAAAGATGCGTTCTGTGAAAGCAGAATAAGTGAACATCACTAGTGTTGCCAGATTATCGGTTTGCATTATGTATCAATAACCTTTGAGAGAGTGCTCTAAACTGGAGCTGCATGCTTCATCATGACATTTGAGAGAGACTCACAGGAACCAGTCCACCGCGATGATCAGTGTAATGTCCTCTGTGGGCAGTCCCACCGATGTCAATACAATCACCATGGTAACAAGCCCAGCCTGAGGGATGCCTGCTGCTCCGATGCTGGCGGCAGTCGCTGTGATACTGGAGGAGACATGAGGGCTTTTTCAATTGGAAGACTTTTGCATCTAGAAGAACACTTATAAAGCAAAAATGTTAGGACCCTGCTAAATGTTACATCTGTAAAACAACAGAACACTCACCTGTGTTGAAGTTTTGGGAACAAAATGTTTTATTAGTTTCAGGTCTGTGTATTACTTTGCATTTCACTATTCAGATTATCTGTAGCATGTGCAAAAAAATGCAAATGTGGACAGGTTCTGCCGGTAGACAAGGTGTACTCCAACAAATGCCCTGTTTTTACTCTAACTGCAATCATAGTTCAGCCTTATCATTTTAAATAAAATCTTTTTTTTCCCTAAATTTTAATTGATTTCAATGGAATAGAATAAATCTACTGACTGATGTCAAAATGGCCCTTCTTTTGAGCTCCAGAAAAACATGCTTTGAATAGAAATGTCACACTTATAAAAACATGCTTCAAATAGAGAAACATGCTGTTAATAGTGAAAAATGCTGCAAATAGGGAAATGTGTCTCACATAGAAAAACGTGCAGCAAATAGAAAAACATGCTGCCAATAAGAAATGAGTTACACATGGAAAACATGCTGCAAATCGAGAACCATGCTGTTTTTGGAGGAACATGCAAATGAGGGAACACATCACACATAAAAAAGTGTAAAATAAAGAAACATGCTGTAAACTAATGTCACACATAGAAAAATATGCTGCAAATAAAGTAACATGCTGGTAATTAAGAAACATGCCATAAATTAATATATCACACATAAAAAAATGTGGTGCAAATAGAGAAACATGCAAATGAAGAAACACATAAAAAATGGACTTCAAATAGAGAAACATGCCGTTAGAAAAAACATGCTGCAAATAGAGTATTTGTTCTATGGAAACATTATGCGAAATGAGAAATGTGAAAATTCATCACACAAATAGAAAAACATGCAAATATGTCAGAATGTTTAGATGTCAGTAAATTTACATCTTTGCACACGAATAATGAAATAAGTGAAATGCAGAATCTTTTGTTGAATAATCATTTGTCACTTGTACTTGCGAAGACTAACCTAATGGTCAGGATTTGTCCAAAGTTCAGGTCCATGTCATTGACTTGGGCGATAAAAATGGCTGCGACTGCCTCGTACAACGCAGTGCCATCCATGTTGATTGTGGCTCCAACTGGCAGCACAAAACGAGTCACTCGCTTGTCCACGTGGTTGTTGTCTTCGAGACAGCGGAAAGTGATGGGAAGGGTGGCAGAGCTGAGGATGACATGGATTTAATAACTGTGAAAATGAACGGCAGAATTTTATTTATCAGCCATTAGTTTCTTGGTGTAATCTTTCTACTGAACAGAAGGTGATAATAACATTTAAGCTGTAAAAAACATGTTACTTGGGACATCTGTCATGGAAAATACATTTGAGATCGGAGTGAACTTGCAAAGTAGAGGTTTATGGGAAATTCTCTTCCTAAGTTGTAAAATACTGGATTTATAGAACCGCCTCTTATCTGATAGCTTAGTGTTGTTACCTAGAAGACGTGCCGAGAGCAGTGATGAGAGCCTGCAGCAGCCCAGCGATGAAGGTGAATGGGTTCTTCTTGGTTACCACAAAGAAGAGCAAAGGAAGAACCAGGAGGCCATGGATGAGCAGTCCCACGACCACACACACTGTATACATTCCCAGTTGCCCTCCAACCTGAGCCAGATCCTTCATCTCTACGATCTTCCCAGCGATCAGGAACAGGATACCCACCGGAGCGTACCTGTGGGATTCACAGTTTAAGGAAAATCGGCTTTCTTTGAGTAGTTTCGCTCAGCTACTGTTCGTCACTAAAATCAATTATAAGTTGAATGAGGTTCACCACACTGAACTCTCTCAGCCAAAACTTCTTGAAAGGAACCAAAATGCATCATGTGACGGCTGCCACGGCTCTCATTGGCCAGACACATTACTGAAGGTCAGAATGAACGTGGGAAAATTAAACATATCAACATGAACTCATACCAAACGAGGTAGCTGTGAACTCACCCCTTAGAGCATCGTCAAAGCATACAGTCACCGGCCACTTTATTAGGTACACCTGTCCTAATCAGCCAATCACGCGGCAGCAACACCATGCACAATCTTCTGTAGTTCAAACCGAGCATCAGACTGGGTAAGGAAGGTGACTAACTCAGCGCCAGCGAGGTGTGCTTAATAAAGTGGCCGGTGAGTTTATATATCAGCCACTAACCAGATAATGATGGCCACCAATCGCATAATGGCTTCGTTCAGGCAGTCAAAGAAGTCCCGGAGAGCCTGACCCTGCTGTTTCATGTTGCCGATCACCAGCCCAAAGCACATGGAAAATACCACCAAGCCCAGAGCATTGACCCCGTTAGAGGAGCCTGAGATGGGCAGTGCCTCCTCCACTGTCTCCTGGATGCTCTGAAGGGCGGAGCTAATGTTGGACGCCTGGATGAGGTCTGAGGTGGTGATGTTTTCTGTAGTGTTGACCGTGATTGTGACATTTCTAGTCAGCACAGTTTTCTTGTACAGTGTCTTGTACTGTAATCACAAGGTGAAAAGGTAGTTTACTAGTGTAAAGCTTTCGCAGCATTTATTAATGACTTCTTTATTCACCTGTTTAAAGCAGGCCTCGACTAGATTTGGTGGAAACATATTTCTGAAAGAAACAGAACAAAAAAAGTGAGTTCCCACAAAATAAACAATTAATCTGCGGCAGCAATGAAAATGGGCTCCTTCTCCCACCGGATGAGGTCGAGGAAAGCATCCGCAGCCTGCACTGGCTCGATGCTGCCACTGGAGGTCGCTAGACTGTCCCGGCTGCCTTTTCCTGGTCGAATGATGATCACCATCATGATTCCGATGAAAACGGCGATTAATGTAGTGACCATGTAGTAAATGACCGCGCGGATCCCCATCTTACCAGAGGCCTTGCTATCCAAAGAGGAAATTCCTACAGCACAATGAGACCAAGAGTGGGGAAAAAGTGCAATTTTAATGCGGGGAACGCATACAAAACTCTTAAAATCATCCTAGTAAATAGTTTTGACTGGTAGTATCAATACAACGAATATTTTACTGCAGCATTTTTGAGTTATTCGATCCTGAACTTGGCTTTTTGGGGGGAAATACATTTAGTGAAATTGTGCTGGACACATTAGAACAGGTTCCATTTTTTAAATGCATACAAAACCTCTTTACATAATTAAAGTACATATTTTTGCTTGTCAGATTCCAAAATGTAAGAATATTGTAAGAAATTGTTCCATCATGAACTTGGCTTTTATAGGACACGTGGCTTTAGTTCCATTTTTGTTTAGTTTTTTGTTGTTTTTTAAATGCTTACAAAGCCTAAAAAGTATTTTTCCAAATATATAAACAAAAGAAGTTATTACATCTGTGTGTTCTGACTCTCATGGCACCAAACCCTTGCATCAACCTAAATCAAATCAAGGATTGGTTGAAGGATTTTACCGTGTACCTGTGACAAGGCTGGAGATAATGAGAGGAAGAACAAGCATCTGAAGCATCCTCATCAGCAGCTCTCCGGGGAAAGAGAAATACTTCACCTCTCTGATGGAAAGCTTGTACGGTCGCAGGAAGAAACCCAATGCCACTCCTGAAACAGACACGTATATTTAGCTTGACGCTAACGATAGCATCGCATTTCCTTTCTAATCCCTGATGCAACCCGCGAAATGACAACTTTTTGTGTAATTCATTGCAACACTTTGCAAATGAAATAGATATCAGTTGTTTTCTTATTTATTATCGTATTTATCTTATAATAATATTCCTACCTATACTTTTTCTAACAATAATGCTGATTCATGTGATTTATTGAAATTCTAAAAATATTTATTGAAATATTTCCACAAATTAATACAGAAATCTTTCATATTTATTTTATGAATTCTTTGTGGTGTATACCAGTCACTTTAAAGGATCGTTTATGCCACACTTGAGATCTTCTCAAACCAAAAGCAACATATAAAATGCAATGTCTTTATTAAAATCAAACAATTTTACTCTCCAAAACAAAAGATTTTACACTAATTATGATTTAAACAGTATATTTCCACAAATTTTACCTCAAAAATGAAAACATTCAATGGTTTTATCAAATTGAAAGCTTGACATGGTTAAATGGTTTAAAGTTTTAATATTTTAACTTAATCAAGGCTTTATATACATACATTTAAAGTTCACATTGTTTTATAATGTGTTGACTTTACCTAAAGCTACAGCAGCCACCGTGAAGATGACAAAGGTGTTCCTCCGCAGGAATTTCCTGATGCTGGCTCGGGTGATGCCGCCCATATTTGGTCTTTTCCCCACCATCCGCTTGTGAAATGTTAGGCACAGACGGCGCCAACTTTCCTCAGAACGCTGTGGCTTCTCAAAGTCTCCTCTCAGGAATAGAGTAGCACTGTTTGGAGGCTTCTCATTCATAATCAGCTCGAAAACATGGTCCAACAGGGTTTCGTGTGAAACTAAGGAGAGCAGATGAGGGAATTGGAGAAAACTGCAGCTAATTATTAATTTTCTCAAATAAAACAAACAAGATTATGTCTTACAACCATTAGAATGCACTTTTCCTAGTTTCTAAACCATCTCCAAATTATTAATCAACTGCTTTTGTGTAATCAATTCACTCTTTGACCAATTTCAGATATTATCGACCTCATTCATTTGGTTCAGTAGGTGCCTACTCTACCTCCTAGTTATAAAACAGCTCATTCTGATATGTCGAATCAAAACAAATTATAACGTAGTCCAAATTATAAACAAATTATAACTGTGAAATTGCACATTTCTATATTTCCTGTGTAATTGTATTTATGCTAATCCTCAGCTTAAATGCTTATATCTGTTATTTGAGCAATGTTTGAGCAATGTTTATTGTTAAACCAATAAATGTTTAAAAAACAACTAATTTCAATCATATTTTGTTAAGAAAATTTCATAGCTTTCGATGAAAATGCTGTCAACAATTAAGCCTGGAACTGCCAGTAGGTGGAGCAGGTACTTAGCAGCTCATGTGATCAGTTGCTATGGGCAGTCAGATAAATTCAAGGATATTCTTTCCACGAAGACATAAGTGCTGCCTTACAGAACAGCACATTTAAGTAATCCATATAACAAAAAACAAATCACACGGAAGTGAAGAATTACATTTTTTTAAATCAACCATCTCAAACATTTTTGTCTATAAAGTGATCAACGAACATTCAATAAACTTTTATTGATAGATCATTATTAGAATGTAACAAAATTCTGAATAATCATTTCATACCAATTTTGCTTCAAGCTTTTCTGGCGTTAAAATTAAATCTTGGTTTAAACCTAATAATATATATACACACACGTTTCAACTTGCTACGGTAGAGTATCAAAGACAGGGATGGACTCACCGCTCATGTTGCGTGTTAGTGCTGGACCGAACAGAGCACCGTTTAAGCTCAAACGTAGATGAAACACAGTTTATGATATGATCTGACCTTTTCCTCTCCCCCCCCCATGTGACCACACACTGGCCAAAGAACACAAAGAGGTTCACCCGGGCTGATCTAGGGCCAGTTTCCCTCACCACTGTTCAATACTCTCAAGCTCCTCCAGATTTGTTGGTCGTCTGAGACAAACTCTGGACTTTTATGAGCCCCACAGGTTTTTGGTTGGATTTGACAGTCTTGATTTGAAATGACGTTTGCTTATGGTCATTATCCTGCTGGAAGCCCGACCCTAGCAGGCTTTCTTACGAGAATTTCCAAGGTTGTCTTTCAAAATCTTCTAATAGAATTTAGAAGTATTGGATCAGGCACCAATTTGACACCAGTAGTGCTACAAAAATATTCATTTTGCATGTCAAATAAAAGGCAAATGATACTCAACCCCATCCACGACTGGTTCTTAAAATTTTACATTATCACCCCCAAACTTCCCTGTCCATTAGGAAGAGTGAGCTATGGTGGATTAAACTGCATTTTAATATTTTCCGATTTTCACCTGAAACTTTTAAAATAATCTGTTCACAACTGCTTGAGAAGCATCACACCATCCTAGAATTTCAGCTATTGAATAAAATGTTTTACACTTTCTTAAACTTGATTAAACCAAATCTTTCCTGTAGTATTTGATTTAATGTATAGGTTTTTAGATATTGACTTAGCTAAACTGCCAAACTATTGCTACAACAACATACTAACTTCTAGAGTACTTCCAGTCCAAATTATGCCAAATGCATGCAATTTTATACGTTTAGACACTTTAAACGACCGTTAAAAACAACACAGCTCCACTTACCATCTCTTCGTTTCCCGCGTCAGAAGCTGAACACCCGCGAAAACCGCAGCTCACCACCGTTTAACGAAATGGCAGCAAAACGGAGAAAAGTGGTTTGTGCGTGGGTAGAGGTTATGGATTTTTTTCCCTTTGAGGAATAATAACGACCCGCTGCCCGGTAGCACCAAGAATCATCACGTTATTAAGTCTCATCCGGGGGAGGCGTTTAATGCGAGTGGAAGCAGCGGCAGCATCCGTGAGGCGATTATTAAAATGATGCAAAAGTGTTCCGTAGCCTACAAAGTGTACAGTGTTTGTAAAATCAAATAAATGCACGGGAATCTACAGCCAGGTACAGTCTTGGAACTTTCAAGAGTGATCCCAAAAGTGGTATATGCCTAATCCAAACACATTACGGTCATCACATGATACCTTTAGTAACAAAAAAACACACAAAACAAATCTCCCAACGACACTTTTATTGGGAGCAAATCAACAAGGAGACACTGGAGGGTTACAGTAGCGATATTACATTTTGAACCAATAAGAAAATTGGTTTTGTTGCTGTTTGATTTGAGAAATGCAAGAACACCAAAGAAAGAGAAGTCTGAAAAAAGGATGGTCTGGCGGAAATATGAAGTTCATCGATGTAGCAAGGAAAGTGGATTCGAAATTTCTTGGAATTAAACAAACATATGTGCAACATATAAATGAGAAAGAGAAGAGGACCCAAGACAGAACCCTGTGGAACTGCATAGTTATTAACCAAATCCAACCATGCATATTTCGGTTTGAGAAGAAGACGAGTGGCTTCCATTATCCAGGATTGGCTGGTTCAGTGGAGGAAGCAATATATTGGACCATTTAACTATAATAAGGCTAAAAACTATTGGGGTAGTAAATGTTGTCTCCTAGGACAACCTAACACAAGGTAGGTTGGTTGAAGAACCAACCACATCTGTGGATGTAACTTCCTCATATCCTCCTTTCTTTGAATGTAATCCCATACAAAATCGAAGATGTTGAGGTCAGGGATCTGTGGGGGCCGTGCCATCACTTCCAGCGCTTCTTGTTCAGTGATGGATACGTATATGTTTCAGCATTGAGAAATAATCACCGTTAAACTCAATTCACAGAAATGCAGCCCCAAACGTTCAAGGACCCTGTTTCCTGAAGACTTCAGCCAAATATGTAAATTTTTGAAAAGCTTTTCGGCTGCAACTCTTCAATTAAATCACTTCTGGTCAAACTTCTACAGACAGTAGATTTGTAACTTTGGGTCCCATTGGTTTCTGCCTGTTGTGGGCTGCATTGCCTCATCTTGGTAGCAGAGTTTGGCTGTTTCTCAGTTTTAAGCCTCCTACACATGTTTCTGTTCATGTAGGGTCCGACCTACATTTGACATTGATGATCATTAGCATCTGTTTACTATAATTGTTGAATCTTTGTACAAATGCATCTAGAAGAGCGGATGCTGGTTTAAAAGCAAAGGGTTGGAACAAAGATAATAAGATTAGAAAAGAGATGCATTTAGTCCTTATTTTTATCATATACCTTGTTTTTTGATTGATTCTATTGTTTCTATAGTGGTGAACCAATCTGAAGCTTAGCATTTTGATAATACAGTATGTAGTAGCCAAGAATAGGAGATAAATATTGAGAGTAACTGGGTATTACCATGACAACATGGCTGCTCACACTTGATGAGGTCCAGCCTTCAGATGTCTCTGTGTGTGTGTGTGTGTGCGTGTGTGTGTTTTTGATAGTGTGACCTTCTGTTCCGATCTTCCCACTCACCACCTACACAGTGACTTGGGTCTGATGTTGGCTTATCGACTCTTCTTGCTCTCTTCCATTCATTTTTCCCAAAGGAACCCTGTGATTTAAAAACTCTACAACTAAAACTCTGCAGGACCAGCTGTGTGTGTGGATGTGATCTTAATATGTGACATCACTGCATCCCAAATATTATGTGAAGGAACACTCCCAATCTCCAGTCTTGTGCAGTAAGCAAACTATTGGAAATTACTACAAAGCTCTGCCAAATCCTGGTGCCACCTGGGTGTAAGATGTGCTGCCTGCATGGTGTCATGTTTTATGTATTGTCCCAATTACATTTTATTTTTACAGAGCTTTTAACAACGCAAACAGAATAGATCATTAAAAATGCGTTAAGATTAATGCATTTCAGTCTTTTTGTAGTTCAATTTAAAACTCAACATCTGGAAGACGGGCCCTGCGATGGACTGGCGACCTGTCCAGGGTGTACCTCCGCCTCTCGGCCAGTGTGCACTGGAGACCCCCGTGACCCCGAAAAGGAATAAGCCAGCGGGTTGGAAAATGTATAGTTGGATCTGGAAGACGGAAGAGTCGCATCCGAGAAGGTGAAGTGATAGGATGAGTTGCAATAGAACATTGCTTTATTGGTATTGACTGTTTAAGGCTGACAGTTATTTTCTTATTCATTATATGTTAAAAGGAAAGATTGGTGCGATATGATCATTTCTTTGTTCTTCTGAGAATTCTAGCTCCTTCGTTTTGAGCTAACTTATGTTCATTTATAGAAGAGCCTGGAGATCCTGCCAATAAAGCATTAGAATAATCAATTATTATGGGGATTACCAATGAACTAACTTTGCAATGTTTTTTTATTTAGAAGATCTGAAAATGTTAGTGATGTGGTTATTCAAAGTTTGCTGTCCATCCGTAGAGGAGGAATATATTCATCAAGCTCCACATGTCAGGGCTCACTAGTATATTCCTTTTCCTAATTATTTTAACTTCCAATCAGGCTCCATTGCACCTGCGTGTACTTCCCTAATCACTGCACTTCCTTCATATAATATCTCTTCCTTCCGGCCCCAAGCTGTCTGCTCCACAGTTCACCTTGGAATCATCAGGCCTTTCTCAATTTTAAAACTTCCATTCAGCAATTCTTTGTTTTCCCCTGGAGATTTACTTCCTGGTTCTTTCTACTGGATGAATAATTACCTTCCCTAGACTCACCCAATTTCACCTGTTGATGTCTCAACTCTCCTAAACGATCCTCCTTTTGGTCACCGCTGTTTGGTTACTCACCTTCAATCTACTTCCTGGTTCTTTTACAGCAACTACTCTCCTGCTCAAGGCTCACCTCCTCGTCCAATCCTGCTTGGTTCCCAATACTCACCTGGATTAGATATCTGCTCTCTGGTGGACGACGGTCTCAAATTCTGTCTGGAAGACTTTATTTTGACGGTGGTTCTGGATGAGGCTCCAGGTAAGGATTTTATAAATGTTTTCTAAAGAATGTCTTGTGTAAGTTGATTGAAATATTCAAGGAAAGTCTTTAGTTTCCCGTTTGGTGTTAAAAAGCAAAAAGAGCTCATAACGCTATCTACAATTTTGCAATTAATTACCGACAAATTTAAATGATGACTATAATTAGTGGACAAATGGTGGAAGTTGTGCAGGCACCTATTGTGCTGTCAGTGGCAAATAACCTGATGAACTGCTTGTGGAAAATATGTGAAATTTGGCACACGGATACAGTTGGCTCTTGTGAGGATTCAAACCCAATTTGAACCTTGTAAGTTAAACTTTATAGCGCCACCAATAGTTCAAATTTCCACTTATGTTGATACTAATAACATTTGAACTGTAAGGTCTAGTAACAAAATTGTTTCATATTAATCCTTGCCTCAGTACAAATCCAAAGGACTATATGATGTCATTGTACCTTATGTTAATTAGACATTTTTTATTGCCTTCAAGACCTAAAGTTACGAACTCCTCAACCGAAAAAAAAAAAAAAAATAATTAAATTAAAAAATTTGTTCCAGATAATCCTCTGTCCAGGTTGATTAAAAGTTATGGAATTCAAAAAGGGCACCCTAGCAAAAGTTGACTTGCATATTTGCCAGCATGCCCTGCAGGTACTCAACAAGATTTATGGCAGTGCTGTCTTGTGGCCAAAACACATAATTACATTTAGAAAAATTTTAAACTTTGCAAGCTTTTCCCCCTGGATTATGTTAAGAACATACCCATTTTGACTTAATGTTGATACCTGCACCACCCTAAGATCACAGTTTATATACCTTATAATACGGCCAAAGCACTGGAATTTATACCCTTTAGTTTGTTTTACCTACAATTAAATAGCATGTGTTCACTCTTTTGTCAGACTAATCAGACTTCTGTCAGACTTTTCCCTATAAAACTGCTTGCAGTTATATTTGTGTTTTGCTTTTGGTGAAGAAACATACAAATACGATCAAATTAACATCATGCACATATTTGATTTAGTGGGCAATGAGATTATTATTTGAGACCTAAATTTGCCTGGAAATGTCATAATAAAATAAACATAAATTATATTTTTGAGATTGTTCTTTGCGCGTGAATTTATGTACACTGGGATGTTATCTTCATCAAATCCATACGTTAAAAAAAGGTTCTTTCATACTGTACATGTGGAAAAGTGATATTTAAAAGATAGAAAAATCAAAACAAGAGCAAGTCTCTCATTTGTGAAATGATCACAACAGATTGTATCGCTATGGTAACACGGTGCATCTGCCTGAGTGTGGGTGGTACAGTGAATAAATGCTCCTTATTCAGCTTCAGTAATTACAAATTCTACTTTTGAGAAAAAGCACAGTAATCCATTTTCTACTAATGGTATTGTTACATTTATTAAGGGTTTTTATAAACTGTCAGAGAAAAGAATTTAACCTACTAGGCAGATCAACAGTTTGGTTTTCTCAAAATATGTAGTTGTAGGATACATAAAACGTCCAGCAGTGCCATCCAGACAGAACTGACAGAAACCAGTGGGTCCTAGACACACCCCTTCACTGGCAAATAAAATGCCTTTTAAGTTCTGAAAGTGTGCTGCAGTGTTGAAGAGTCACAATCTTTTATTTACACAGACGTACACATGGAAATTAAAAACATGCATCCATACAATTGAGTATTTCTTTATTCGTTCGTGAAAAATATATCTCCATAATTTCAGAAAGCAAACAATTCTGTATAAAAACATTCTCAGAACATGTTCGATAATAACGTGTCAAAATTGTGTAGACTAAAGCAATATAGTTTTCAGTTGTGCCGCGTCTAGATGTAGCTGCTCTGTTTGTCAGGATTGGACATTTGGCCAAAATAGGTTTTGACAAATTACAAAAACAGTAGCAAAACATATGATCTCCCCAAAAAACTAGTGGTCATTAAAATACAGATGTGTTCTAGCTGGACAAAGACGCTTAAATATGGTAATGAGTAAATGAAATGATATGGAGTTCTACATGATGCAGACAGTAGTATTTGGCAGTAGAACTATATTAAAATTAGCTATGGAATGCAAAACGCAACATTACTTGAGAGCAGGCATCCTGTTGTTTAGTTCATACTGAGCGTAGTAGGTTTCTCTGCTTGTTCTTTGGCTGCCGGAGGGAGTTTAAGCATTAGTTAACCCATAAGGACGCTCGAGTACTGCACGCTGTGTTTCACATTAGCATAGGAGTTACATCATAGAGTGTCTGACTGCTTCCTCTAGGGATTTTCTTGTGATGAGAAGTCTGACAACATCCTCTTTCTTCTTGGTGAGTCTTTTTCGTGCCTGATCGTGTGTCACCATGGTCATGTCCCAGCCATTGACCTGGAGATAAAAAGAACAGCACATTATTGCGGTCAGGTGATTGGCTTGTAAAAGTTTTATAAGCAAAATGGAATGGTTGCCGAAGTAAAATTTTTGGTTGCTATGGGGGAATTAGTGACAAGTTACGAGGTTCCCCACGACAATATGAGTAATATAAACCAACCCCATGTCTCTAAGATTTGTTTGAGATAGTGATATTCCAAAGTGGTTGCTATGGAAGGATCAGTGATCAGTAAAATAATGTTTCCTTTGTCTCTATATAAACCAACCCTGATCATTTACCAAATCTGAGCTAGAGTTGAGAAAATGTGGTTGCTAGGTTAAATGGTGTGGTTGTTAGAGAGCTGTCAGTGATGTCAACATTGTTAATTTGTGATTAACATAAACAACCCTTTATATGTTTCATCTTGAAGATATTTTTTCGTGTTTTCCAATTTATTTTCAATGGCAATTAAAAAACTTTAACCCTTTTAGAGCCTGGGGTTCAAGAGAGACTTTTGTGCAGTTGTTGGCATGTTCTTTCACAGGCTGACAGCCTCCATAAATGCGGCCAGTTTAAGGTTTCAATGAGTTTCACAAAGTTTGACCCCATGTTAAGTCAATAGAAAAGTTCCAACAATTCTCAGCGATTTCCCAGAATTCCTTTAGTGGTACCAGTCTGAAAAGACATAGGAACCAGAATCAGACCCGTTTGGATTTCTTGCCGTTAGCTCAAATGGTCTATGGCAAGATGCGTTTTATATAATATAAAAAATAATTAACCGGTGAGCAACTTTTAACCACTAGAGGTCACACTTTCACAAAAGTGAACCTTGTTTACACAGGGAGCAGATTATATAGGTGTTTTCAAAGACAATGAGAGATTGTCTAGCTTGGCAAAAGGAAGCAGTAGCCTTTAATAACTGCAAGACCTGTTCATAAAAGATTTATAATCAATTCCTGTTCACTTGAGTCACTAGTTTGTCTAAGTGTATCAGATGAAAAGTGGGGATCCACAGCAGGCATGTCCCCAGTTATTCCTGGAGGACGTAATCACTGCACATATTAGTTCCAGCCCTGCTTCAATACAATCACCAGTCAGACTTCAAACAGCCCAAGAGGAACTTCAGTAGTTTGATCTGGTTCTATTCTTACAGTGAAAATGCTGACTACTGCCATCTGCAGGTGCACAAAATTCCTTGTGCACATGCAGAAAACACCTAGTTTGTAGTTGGGTGTCGTCTGTTCAGTGTTCAAGTTTTTTTGCCTTCATCTGCACTAGTTTGGCATTAGGTTAGTGTGTCACAGACTTTAGGTTGAAACTAAACTCCATGGCCCTCCAGGAAGGACCACTAGATGGAAGCATTTGCTACAAGTAGATACTAGCGTTAGAGCAGTTCTCACGAACAGAAATAACTTATTTTGAATCTCTTACCTGCATGATTTTGTCTCCAACCCTGAGTCCAGCCACCTCTGCAGGGCCACCTTTAGATACCCGCGTTACATAGATACCCTTTGACAAATATTAAGTCACAGTATTAAATTCAGTCATTGGCATATCTTTCAGCCACTTACAAAATGGTTTCCTTTCTCTTGGAAGGTACTTATTGTAACTTTTGCCAGTAATTATGTAAACATTAATCAGTTTTATTTAAACACGATCACTCACCTTGTCTGTCTTGTCCTCAGAAAAGGGATTCTGGCCTGGATCTTGGTCGATTCCACCTCCGATGCTGAATCCTAATATTAAGTTATCCCCATCTCGTAATTTGAGAATCTCAATCCGTTGCTGAAAAGGGGGAAAAACATTTTAGAACTACATGGTTTAGGTCTGTACAAAACTTTGATGTTGGCTTGTGAATGTGCCGTTTGAAAATATTTTTTTATAAGCAAATTGGATTGGTTGCCAAAGTAGAATTTGTGGTTACTATGGAGTTCCCCATGCTAATATGAATTATCGAAACTAACCCCCATGTCTCTATGATTTTCCTTAGCTGAGAAAGTGATTCAAAGTTGGTTGCTATAGTAAACAGTATGGTTGCTATGGACAATGAATGCTCATTAGAATGTTCTCTCTGTTAATTTAAGTTACATAAACCAATTTGAATTTGGCTGCAATAGAGCGATGGCAACATTTTGATTACTTGAGGCACTCATGTAATTTATTTGTTTATTTATTTACATGATTTATTCTATATTTCTACAGAATAATTCGATTCATGTGGGTAATATTTCAAACACTCCCCTCTACTGCATTGTGAATGTTAAAATTCTTGCAGGTAAAGTTTCTGACCATATATGGCCAATGCTACCTGAGCTTGAGCAACACCTGGTTACGTCACACTTGACATTAGAAACGTAAACATAGAACAGTAAACTATCAAACTAAAAACACTTGGAATTTATAGAAATTTATCAAATTTAAGCTCTGTAAAAGTGCACAGCGTTTGCTTTCACTTTATTTCTGTTATTAGCGGATCGTACGCTAGCTTTTACAACTTTATCAACTAAAATAAGGGTAAAAATAACTGATTACTTCAACGTCGCCCAGGCTAACATTAGCTTAGCATGCTAATCCATTCCATTGTATGAAGTCACTGTAAACTTACCCAAACTTAACCAGACTGTTTTGTCATGTCTCTTATTAGTGCTCAATAATAAAGATCCCTTATTTTAGTCGCCTTCTCTGTCAGATATTACACTGAGTCACTGTCGTAATGAAAACCTTAAAACGTTAAATCACTTCGAGTCATCTGGGTGCTCGAAAGATTCACATAGCAAAACTCGAGCAAACCGAATGAACACTCACCACAACCGCCGTGACAGGCTGACCGGGGATGAAGGACATTTTCTCTCTTTTTAAAGTTTTAACTCAGGAAAATGATGAATTTTGATTAAAAAATGTACAGATAACGATTCCGTATGTTCGGTTCCTCCCCTTTGAGTCTTGGTTGTTCTGGGCTGGGCTGTAAGAACACTCCCTTTCCCTCAAGCCATTATAACACATCACTTGCTCTACTTGTTTCGTGTATATAACTGCTTAATAGTGTTTGTCACATTACATTTCGTAAGCAATGTGATCATGTGGGGGAATAAAACGTGATCTTTGGTAACTGTTCATCGTAATCTAGGTAGCACCGCCATCGACTCGCCAGCTGATGGCAGTGTTTGATCATTGCTGCAAAAAACATTTAAAAGCGTGGAAAAACTTAATCAAAACGTTTTTTTTTCTTTTACGCTTTCTTTGGCATTCGATTTATTTTCTAGTATAATGTCTTCATTTGTTGCGGAACCATATATCGCAGAGTTAATTGGGAGCGTACTTCAGGGCTGCACAGCGTTTCGTGCTCTTTTTAAGGAAAAAAAGTCACCGGATTTAACAACTTTCATACTCCCCAGAGACAATTATTTAAGCATAGCTACTTTTTCTGACTTAGGGACCTTTAATAACTTTAACTAATGTAGCAGCCATGCCTGTTTTTATCCCAGCGCAAACTTCTCTCTCAGTTCCTTTGGGATTTTCCCCACACATCCAGTACACATTCCCTAGGTTAACTAACTATTTGAATTAGTGTTATAAAACATAATTGCAACTAGGCCAAAAATTATTGTTTCAATTTGGGCGGCATAAACAAATATCTAAATTCATAACTTGGCCTAAACCATTCTGTAGCGCAAATCATTCATACTAGAATCAATCTACATTCGGCTTTTATTTCTATTGCTGCTTTAAAGGCTGCAATCCCCATACTATCTACTTTTATGGGTGTAAGATGGAAATTACGTTCATTTACATAATGCTATTGTGCCTCTCTGTTCTCAGGCGGTAGATAAAAGGAACTTGAGATTGTGGCTTTTGATAATAAAAACAAGGAATACTGGAAATAAAAAAAACAGTTTGCCTATAACTCAGACTTTGTGTTGAATTAATAAAAACTGAAAATGTGTCTAGCTTTCAAAATGTTTTAGTTTATAAATCTGTTTTCATTGCGCTTTACGTGTTTATGATTTTGTGTATGTTTATTTAATTATGACATGAAATATGTGCTGTGATGGACTGACAACCTGTCCAGTACTTTCGCCCGAAATGGGCTGGACCCATGTGACCCCGAAAAGGAGCAATCTGTTTACATTGGTGCGTTTGGGGATTTATTTTGATTCACAAAATTGTAAAGCAAAACATTTAATATCTCCAAACCAATATATAGTATAGCAAAAATATTTCTATTTGGTCCTGATTTCTGAATGATCTTTTTAATTCTAGATTGAAAGCTTTATTTACCTTTAAAATGGTTATGTAAATTGCAGTCCATGGCATTAATAGGAATAAAGAACTTAACATTGTAGTTTGTTTATTTTATTTTTCAATAAAGTGTATGCTTTTCATAAACATTCTTCTTACATAAGAGCTTTTTACTTAATAATACATCCCACAATCTGTAATGTAAAACATTGCAATGCTTCACCTCAGTGAAACATTCAAAACCTGTAAAAGCAGGATGATCAAGAAAATGGTTCCCAATCGTACCAAACACACGCCTCCGTATGTTCACTGTGCATAGTGTGAATGTTATACATATGTAATGCCTCACCTAAAAATGCAGTAAAACACAATACAGAATACTTCGTCACACAACAGAGCTTACACTGGATGTACATGCAACATGATGCGACAGAAGCTTGAACATGGGACACTTGCATATTTCTGAATGTTTCACATATAAAGTATACATTCGTGTGCAGTATGCAAATATTTCATTGTGAAAATTCTCTCTACCACAGCCTCGATAGATGTTGCAATGTTTATCACTGCATCCCAATCCTAAATACACATTTAGTTTGGTGTGAAAGTACCATTAAAACAACTCTGTTTTGCTTTTTTTTTGGTTTGATGTATCGACCAATGAAATTGGCACTTTTGTTCACCTGCATGGAAGTGCATTTTTTGCAAAAGCAAAAAAAAATATTTTGATTTTCATAACGAGATGAATGCCTGATTGACTTTTACTAATGTTTCGAATGAGGACATAGACATTTTGTCTGGGATAGATATTGTAAATAGTACTTTTTATTTGAAACATACTCAATTGTACCTTAAGTGTCAAGTTTGGATGTACTGTCACCATTATTTATCCAACCTGTCCTATTCCGTGCAATCCCTCCCATGGGGAATTTCTCCTACATCGAACCCTGGGATCTGGAAGTGCCTGGTGTCCACACTTTAGTATCTTGCCACAATAATAAGGCATTTGGATGTTTCACAGTTACTCCTTTTCACATGCAGTAAATTTGAGCGCGTTTCACAGCTCAGGTAGTGTGTTTTACCTTCAAACAATAACCGGCCACTTTATTAGGTACACCTTCATAGTACCGGGCTGGACCTCCTTTTTACGGAATCTTTCACAGCTAAATTTAACAAGATGCTGGAAATATTCCCCAGAGAGTTTTCTCCATATAATCACACAGTTGCTGCAGATTTGTTGGCTGCACATCCAGGATTTAAATGTCTCATTCCACCACATCCCAAAGCTGCTTTACTGGATTGAGATCTGGTGAGTGTGGAGGACATTTGTGTACAGTGAACTGAAACCAGTTCAAGAAACCAGTTTGCGTTCTGTTGGAAGCAGCATCAGAAGATGGGGACACTGTTGTCATATAGGGTTGGATACAAGGTCATCAACAATTCTCAGGGAGGCTATGACCGTGACATGATGCTCAGTTGGTACTAATGGACCCAAAGTGTGCCGAGTAAGTACCACCACCACCAGCCTGAACCATTGATGGAATGCGGGGTGGATCCATGCGTTCATGTTGTTGACACCAAATCCCTGCAGACCAGCTTGTCTGGCACCAACTTCCTCATTCTGCAGCTGATCGTCTTGATCATGTCTACATGCATAAATGAACTGAGTTGCTTGCATATGATTGGCTGAGAAGAAATTTGGGTTAATGAGCAGTTGAACAGGTGTACCTAATAAAGGGGCTTAAGTGCATTATTTTGTTAAAAATTGAGGCGCAAGTGACCCAACACCATTTTGTGTTTTGTGGTGTTTATATTGTTCATTAATACCCCTCTAGCATCAGAGAACGGCACAATTATGAAAATAATTCTGTTTTTTTTTTTTTTAATTGACTATAAACATTGAAAAATTGTCTCTGCGAGCACCAGCCTTTAAAAACTTTAATGTTGTCGATAAACTGAAAGATAATACCTATATAATTCAATATCTTTTTTTAAAAACGTGCACTCAATGCTTGTAGACCATCTTTACTGAAGAACTAATGTTGCAGTCTCCAGATTGGGATAGGGATGTTCAATGCTTCAAATATGGGGCAAATATCTGAGGGCTTGACTTGAAACCGGTGATATTCTGAAGTTTATCCATCCAGTTCTTGAAAACATCTTCATGTTCATCTTCTTGAAAAAGGCATAAAAGCTGAAATGAGATTTTACGGCGAGTACTTTATCATTCATCATGTCGAACGGTTTTGAGAGAACTTGTCGATGCTCAAGATATAAAACGTGAGGTATCCTGGTACCACATGGCTCAGTTCAGCTGCATAGTCTCATCCTCTCATAGTCATTTGGTATTTACACGATCAGCAAAACTAAATAGAAAACATCTATCCCCTGGAATTTTGGGAGCAGCCTGAGATTGGATATGGGAACAAGTCTGTTTCTACTGGCCAGGCACGTACGGCCAGCTGATGGAGCTTCCCGAGAGCTGCATGTCCCGGATCAGTGTTTCGATCGGCGTCTTGCCCACCAGTCGCATGAAGAACAGTTGCGAGATGAGGTTGGCAGGGACTGCTCTGAGGGCGGGCAGTCGCAGCAGGAGGCGTCCGAAGCGTTGGGGTTGACCTGGATACTGCATGCGCTCATATTCGGTTAGGGCCACCTGGGCTTTCTCCTGCAGGCTCTCAACATGTGCTGGATCCGAAAGTCCACATGCATCTGCAGGATACATGAAGCGTTAGAGCTCGGATTGAAAGAACATCAGCTAGAAACTGGCGTTGAATTGAATGAAGATGTTTGTACCCATTTTATTTTCTCATAACGACCTGCTCAAACTCTCTTTGATGTAAAAGCTTGAGCTTCCCAGAAGCTATTTATCCATTTCCTGTATCTATACACATTAAAACAATGTTGTGATGTATGGTTACTTTAAATGAGTGTATATATTTAGGGCTCTAGCACAGAAGGTGTGAAGAACCCTATTGTAACTGCTCGTAGTATTATTGTTTTTGTGCCTTTCTGCAACTGGTGAAAATATGTCTGATATGGAATCGAAAAGCGAGGGTTTAAAAAGGCTCTATCGCTCTACCTAGTGCTCGTGGTGCACTACACACAAATGAAATTTGCACACTTGTGTAGTATACCCAGACTTGTATTATAATATAGATTGCATAAGACGTGCAATTTTGTAAAACTGTTGGCCTTGTCACCAAACTCCAGCTAGAGATTTTATCTGTTCATCTCTAAATTCCATTAGTTGTACCGTAAGGCATATGTGATGCTTAATCGCGGAGCTTTTTTGACTTTGGTAAACTATATGCTGTCGTTGAAAGTCGAAAATTCACCACAAACAGAAAGTTGTTAATAACCATACGATGTCTGATCGTCTGAGTCTGTGTCTGAACAAATCTACACATCAACCTACAGTGTCAGTTATAGTGCCAACTAGTGGCGACATGACATATCCCATTTTTTATATTTTTCACTGTTTCAGACTTTATTGAAGGACACGTTTGAAATTTGGCACACTTATGTAAGGGACCAAGAGGCACAAAAAAGTCAATTGGAGCGAGTTTCCAAAACGGACAGGAATTCCGGTATGTTATTTTCTGGTCAAATGTAGTACAATTTCAAGCCTTGTACTTTAACAAACTCCATCCAGAGATTTTGTGTTATTACCATCAAACTTTTTTGACTTTGTTAAACTTTGTGCCGGCCATCCAAAAAAGGACACTTCCCCCTAAACAGGAAGTTGTTATAACTGTGCTATATAAAGTCACATCAATGCCAAAATAAGTATTTAACCAGTTCAGGTCTGAACAAATCTACAGGAAATGGAGCAATTAAGACTGTTAATGTACTTCTATTGCTGAATTTGGCATGTGTCACAAAGTCTGTGATTGCGCCACCTGGTGGTCATGAGAGCCTAGTTTCTTCATTTCATTTGTTAATTTGCCCCTTTTTTCCAGTTTTTGAAATTCGACCAGTTTTTTGCTTGAATACATCTCTTAATTTAAGATTGGTCCTAGTGCAACAAATTGCCCAAGGGGGTCTCGATTTTACTTTTCATTTGCAATAGTGAAAATTTGATGTTTTCAACTCATGGAAATGATCTGATTTAACTAAACACGATGAAGTGTCATTGATTACTTGAGACTCATATTTGGTGATGTGCGTAAAAAGAGAGAGTTGGAAAAAGCTCTCCTATCGAGGTTTATTGATATATTCATAAACCATTAATATCATCTAACCAATAAAATACAAACATTCCTCGTTTCTTTGAGTAATTTGTTCCCAACCCCCTTGAATTTCACTCATCCTCAAAACCATCTTAAGACCCACTGATCAGTAATGGCACAGAAATCCAGAAACAACCAATCAAACTCACCCGGTGAGAAGAGAGCGATGGCTTTCAGACAGCTGTATTCAGCCGAATCCACTTGCAGTCGTGCGAGCTTGTCCACCTGGTCCTGAAAGACCCGCACCTGGTCCATGAAGGACACCACGCGGTCTGCAGGCATTGGGGAGGTGTGGAAGCCAGCAGCTGCAAGCAAAGGGGCCATGTGCAGCGGCAGAGCCGACTGAGCTGCGTTTAGGATGAACAGTTCACTCCAGCTCAGCCTCAGCAGTGCCACCTGCTCTGACACAGGCAGCTCGGGGAAGTACGGGATGTTCCGGGCCCACTCGATGGTACTGAACAGCAGCCGGGCTGCCAGCTCACAGATGTTGTCGATGCCCATCATGGAGCTGTTGGCTCCAGGAAGCAGCTGGCCACACTGGGCTCCAAAGCGGCTGTTGGGGTATGGCTCGGCCCTCAGGAGCTGAGAGATTAGTTCAGACACTGGCTGTCCGTTGTAGAAATCACCAACGACGCCTGGACCTCCTCCATCAACACCTGCACCGACCATCGAGGCAGGGCTGATTCCTGCATGGGATGGAGGAATCCGACCACGCTGAACAGCTGTGGGCGATTAAAAACAAACTGAAAACTCCTCACTGACTCCACGAATCAGAAAAGTCACTCGTTATCAATCTCTACCATCTAGGGTGGCCATCGTTTATCAGTTTAAATAATTTATTTTACATTATTTATCTGCTAATTTCTTGTTTGGGTTCTGCTGGTACGAATATCCAGCGCACATTTGACAAAAGGCCATGGTCATGTCACCAGTCCATCGCATCGCCACTCACAGATTCATGGGAACTTTCATTCATCGGGCAATAGACGGGGGTACATCCTGGACAGGTCGCCAGTCCATCGCAGGGCAACATTCACACACAAATTCACAATTAATTAATTTATCAATTAATTGTGCAGGAAACCGGAGTACCCGGAGGAAAGCCACGTGCTGCCCCCATGGAACCTTAATGTAACCAATTAAGCTAAAGAATTTTTTTGGGGGAAATGTGGGAACAAATCTTCTACCCACGAATTATCCGACCCTGTGGTGAAGTGGACGTGGTGCGATAGCAACCCTGAGCCCATGGTCATTCAATACCTTCCCCCTCTCTGCCCGCTTCTCTTCCTGTCTCTACACTTCAAAATACACGCAATAAGACAAAAAAAATAAAAGTTCACAGAAGACCCTAAGTCCCAACCTGGGAGTTTTTGGTGAAACTCTAGGCAATGGCGATGTGCATGCCTTTAGCCAGAAAAGCTAAATGAAAATTGGAAAAGGCTCCAATATTTAAAGTCTGCTTATGAATCTCAGAACACATTATTCCACTGGCAGCTACGAATAAACCAGTACAAAAATAAATATTATGTATTTTTCAAAATAAAGACAACAATTATAACCAAAAAGTGAAACATAACACTAATAAATGCAAGTGCGCCTGCTCACAGCAGACCGCTGTATTCAAGTTTGTGAGTGAACGTAGAAAAATAGATTACTCTGAGTTTGCTGACCTTCTTTCCTCATGCCGACCCGGAAGCACTTCTTAAGACGGCAGTACTGACACTGGTTGCGGTGGTGCTGGTCAATCTGACACTCTCTGTTCGACCTGTGATGGTGGAAAAGACGGTTTAAAGCAATGTCAGGATGCATGAACAAAAACCGGTGTGAAATTGGTTTGGTTTTCATTCTAGTCATACTCAGCGGTGTGCAAATTTTGGTCACCCCTGTACATTTTCACTATTGTAGCTGGTCTGTGGGTTGTCTGTGACTGTTCTCACAATCCTGCTCCTCTGCATATCTCAGATTTTTCTTGGTCTGCCCCATCGGGCTTTAACCAGAACTGTGCTTCTGGTCTTCCAATTCCACACATTGTTCCTCACAGCTGAAACTGAGACTTTAAATCTCTGGGAGCTTTCTGTTTCCAATTAGTACTAGATGTATAATGATAAGAGATTTAATGATTATTTAAATACTTCTAGCATACTTTATTTATTTCCCTTCTCAAACATTTTTTTTCTCCTGAATGACACATTTAACTGGAGTTTCTTGTACATACAACCAATGATTTATACTAACAGCAACCAAAGGTAAAAATAAAATAAACCATAATAAAATAAATGGACCTTTCATTCATCTCCTTTACTTTCCCCTTAATTAGATTCGCAGGGACACTAGGAAGTAATACATTAAACAATCAAGATTTTTAACAATGCTGAAAATAAACTATTTGTTTGGGAAATTCCAGATCTGAATCAACCAACAATGCATCACTGAATTAGTCTCTGTCCTTGGCGAACTGTCAGGTGAAGAGCTCTGAAGTGACTCTCAGGTAAGTCATCAGTCGACAAACCTTGGAACCAACACAAAGGACTGTGTTCTGTTCACTCATTCCTAAAGTTCCCATGGCAGCAGGGCTAATGTTAGATCTGCTTTTAGAGGCCAGAACACGCAACATATACAACCGTGTTCCAACAGCAGCACTGCGTGGTCTAGCGTTTAGCATAATTTGTGGAAACTAATGTGGCTTTATTTGCAGCTAATGCTAGCTGGATCAATGATTCCGTGCTAACATCAAACATATATGCCATACAATCACTAAATTGAGGAAGCCATGTGGAATGTACATTTCTGCCTATAAAAACATAAATGTTGAAATGACACAGTATAGAAAGAACTTTGTGCCAGAATCAATTGCAAAGGAAAGACTTGCAAAAACAAACACAAAAATATGCAACGTTATAAACTTTTTAATCGTTATAAAACTTTTTTTAGGCCATAGCCTTATTTGGAATGACAATAAGAAAGGAAAAAGGATGGGAAAGATGCTGCTGCCAGTGTTTTAGTTCATCTTTTAGGCACAAATCTTCCTTGAGGGCGGGCTTAACAGTGGATCACTTTTATTGGCTAGTGAGATTGTGATTGACAGCTTAGTGAAATGAAAAATAGATAAACACGGGGCACCTGCTCTCCACCCTGGTTGGATTACAGTGGATCAACAGCTAGTTTATGTCCTGAATATTGTTTTTTTGGTCTTGTAGAAATGTAGAAATTAGTATTGCCAAAATCTAGCTCAGTAGTCTTCATCCTTTAATTTAATGTACATGTATTATCAAAAGTGTTGAGTACTTATAAATCTAAACTGCCAATCACAATCTCACTAGCCAATAAGAGTGAACTACTGTTAAGCCCCGCCCTTTCAAAAGATGTGTCAGAAAGATGCAGGTGCAAATTTTTTAATCGTAAATGAAAACTCTTGCAGCTCGTTCTATACTGCGATCATTGAAAGATGAGTCAATTTGAGTTTGTTTGAAGATGATGGTCTTTTTGTTTTTATCGCAATGTTTTATTATTTATTTTATTATTGTTTGTATATTTGCACCAAAATTAAGTCCATAAATCTGGACTTTAAGGCAAATGCAAAACATTTTGTGTTACACATAAGACCAGTGGCTTTGTTGATTCCGCAATAATAAATAGCTTTTAGCCAAGATGCTAATCTCACTGCATTATCTCAAAAGGTGGATTGACCTCCCTGAAATATGTAAAAAAAGGATAAAGGCCAGATTAAAACACCAGGTGTGAGCAGGAATTTGTGTTTTTCTGGCCAAAATGTAACCTGTGACCTTTTACAAACAGAAGAAAATATATCCGGTGTCAAAACGACCGAAGCCATCAGAATGTGTTTCATCATTTCATGCAACTGTTAGTACTGAAATGTTTTGATTTATTTCACTTTTGTTTTAGTTTTCTATTGCTTTTTATTGGGATACGGAACAAAGTTATCTGCCAGTATTGCTCTTTTCTGACCAGCAAAAATCTGATATTTTTTCAAAGTTGCCTTGCCTGGATTTAACTAATAACAATCAACTATTTATTTAGCATAGACAAAGACTTAACCACACATGCCCACTTCATTTTCAATAGTTTTATTTGAAGATCTATCTACGGTTTTACTAATTCAATTGATTTTCAAGGAAACCTGACTAATCTTTAAAATAGAGGACAGTGAAAGCACCAGAACTCGCTATGTGCTGCATTCTTTTAACCAGATGTACTTTGTTGGATGCAGAAATCAACTGTCATTAGTAGAGATGCCATAGATACAGAAATCCTCCATTCTGATTGGCCTGCAATCTCCCTAACAAACAGAAACAGCACGAGAATTCACTTTACTGACTTTTTTTGTGTGCATTTCAAGACATAAAATGCCTGACGAACCAGCTGCACTTTCATTCAGGGAAGAACGGAAAAACAGGAAGGTCATGATGCTGCAGGAAAAGGTTGTGATGCTAGAGCCCATCAATGTGAAGTCGATGAGAGTCATTAATGTCAATTACCTTGTTATGTTGGCTTGAGAACACTCTCGAACCTCATCGAAACTTCAAACTCACTACACTTGTGGAGGTGACGAACGATATTGGAATCCTAGGCTCTAAAAGGGGATAATGATTTACCTTTGACTTACAAAGGTAAACAAATGGGAAAGACAACAAAACTGCTTCAATAAAAACATCACAAAGAAATGGGGGTTTGTTTTTGTACAGCTCCCTAGCAACCACACCATTTACCTTAGCAACTCAGCTTTGGTAAATGACAGCGACGTGGTTGTTGGTTTATTTTCCTCATGGTGACATGGGGAACATGTTATTCTGGTTTAACCCTTTCATGTTATACTGTAGCAACCATACTGTTTACCATAGCAACCACTTTGACCTATCTTTATCTCAACTTTATAAAATCATAGATACATGGGACTATTTTATTTTACTCAGATTGACACAGTGACCATTATATTATGCTACTGACTCCTCCATAGCAACTAAACCTTTTACCCTGGCAACCAAATCCGCAGATCTATATCTCTGCCTCAGAAAATGCTAGGAACATAGGACTTGCTGTATATCACTCGAAGTGAGAAGGGAACATTTTAAGGCACTATTGATATCCCCCTAGCAGCCAGATTACTTCCCCAGAAATCATTTAAACTTATTACAGTTTCTCCTTTTCGACTTTAGAGGATTAAACCCTGCTCAAGGGTTCTCTTAACTTGATTTTGTAGAACTAGAGTCTCTCCTGGCTCATGAACACACCGAACCTCAAGCTCTTCAATCAATAAATCAATAAAAAAAGTTTCCCAGACACAGAATTTCAGAAAACGTCCTCTTTGACTTGAGTTTTAATTACTTCCTCATGATTACGATCAAACACAATGAATCTCACTCGTCTCCTCTGATTCACAAGTGTGCACACGTTCACTTAACACACTCTAATTCAAATGTCAGGTTGAGAGGGTTCACGGAAAGTTCAGCCAAATTCCTTTGCTGAGCTGCATCTGGAAACCGTGTGTGATTGGTGGTTGGGTGTCCGGTCACAAATCTGCCAAACAAAGATTAAACGGTGGAAAATGAGGTTTGTCTCACCTGCAGGTGTAGCTGAGGTTACGTCTGATGCTCCTTTTAAAGAAACTCTTGCACCCTTCGCAGGTGAAAACGCCATAATGCTTTCCGCTCGATTTGTCTCCACAAACCACGCAGTCCACCACGCAGGCCTTGTCCTCCTCGATACCTTCTGCATCGCTGTTCCCCACTCGGGGCGAACTTCCCTCCTCCTCTCCGGGCAGGTAACCTTTCTCGCCGAGTCCATTCGCAGTGCCGTTGGGGTTACCCCATCCCCCGCTCACCATGGCCATCTCTGTGTGCACCAGCAGGAGCTGTTTGAGAAACCTCCCTGCCTCTGGAATTCAGAGCTGCCCCGGAGCGAATCCCTTTAAGCTGAGGACACAAGAACATACCCAAGTCATGAGAGGAAGAAGCTTAACAGCACTCTTAAGACCCTGCAAATATGTGAGCATTCATTCAGGGAAGTGCTTATCCCTGTGGGTTTCCAACCACGAAACCCTCGGAACAAGATTCCTTGGAATCAATGAGGAGTTCAGAGTTGAGGCACATTATTTGTCCGTTTTACAGGAAGCAACAAATTACACATAAACACACCCAGACTTCTGAGCTCATCCACATGCGGCAGAGCTCTTCGTCACCAGTTGGTCTGTGATATCACTCTAGCAAAACTCTACCTTCATCTATCCAACGAGTTGAACCAGTTTCTTAAGTCTTAAATAGATCCCCCGAGGGTCTAACAGCTCACTGGGGAAGGTTGGACTCAATCTCCCAGTCCATTTCTTATTGACCTGTTGTTGGTTTCAACAACTCAAACAAGGGAGATCATGTTAGATCGGATAGTCTCAATGGCTTCTCCTAGAGAGCAGAGAAATTAGAAGAAGATCATCTGGAGACTTTAGACTGAGCCTTCAGCTTCCTGGGATTTCCTTGTAAGAACACACCACTAATCTCACAAGTATGTCCTCTAGAGTTTCATGAGAGTCTGCAAACAGGTATTTAAGGAGTTATCAAAACCATTGTAATGGTTAGGGATTTAAAAACTACTTTCCAAAATGTCCAACTTGCTCAGATCTCCAGGGCAAAGCTCCCCAAAACTGCAGCATTGGCTTCCAAACCCAAGAAAAGCAGCCACAAACATGTGAACGGCAAGCTGGGTAATGATAAACAGAACTCAGCCCCCACCCTCCTCCTCTAGGATCAAAGTTCCTGAAAGTTCCTGGGTCTGCTTCGCTCCAAACCCAACCCAACACACCACGCTCCTTTAACCTCGTTCCTCACTTGAGAGCGAGGCACCATTTGGCTCTGCAGAAGGAAGTGTTAGTTTGCTGATATGTACCTTGGTTTGTCCTATTGTATGGTGTCCAGATCTTCAGCATTCCTAGCAGCCACCCTAATCTCTTTTAGCCGTCCACTTCTTCCCGTCCAGCGCCTTTCTCCATTCATCAGTAAATCATGAGATCCAGTGGTCAGTAGAGATAGTTGACCCGAGTGTCTGTGGTGACTGGCCAACAACCCTCTCTCTGTTCTCAGCCTGCCTTCCTCTCTCTCTCTCTCTCTCTCTCACTCTGGGTAGTGCAGGGCGAGCGAGCGTGTGTCTGTGTGTTCAGGGATTTGACACTGCTATTCAAGCCCTCTGGTTGCCATGGCGCCGGCTGCCTTATAAGGGTAATAGAGTCAAAGAGCAGTGAGTGGGCTGTAGCCACTCTACACAAACAACCAGGAATGCATTACCACACACACGGTTAACCCCTCCAGGGATGACCTTAGGTAGGCTTAGCATACATTTGAGACTGGTGAGCACCTCGTAAATGAAGATCTCAACATCAGAAGGTAACAATAAGGTGTGTCCGCACGATCAAAACACAAAGCGCACAATGGTCACTGGGTTTGGATTGTACTTGAATCACTTTGGCTCGGAAAACTGCAGGCCGACTCTGTGTGACATCTTCATTTATCAATCACACCTGTTGCCTTATGTCTTTGTTTTCTGCTGAGCGATGCGAGCGGGGTGTGGTGAAGAGCTTAGCTCTTCTTTGTTAATCTGGTTTAGAGCTTCTTTAGATCACCCTCTGCAGCTTGCAGAAAACTAGCCTCTCATCATCTACAGAGACTGCTTAGCGTTTGGCCCGGTAAAATGATTTAAGAAGCAAGGTTTCGCTGGATTCCTACTGAAAGCCTGACCTTTATTGTCAAGCAACCAAAATGCTTTTACCTGTTTCACTAATAGTTCTTCAATATTCTCTGGCATCTTTTGGACTATTTATCGTTTTCTCACTTGGTCTAGCGTTGGTTTCCCCCCTCTGTACGTTTCTAGCTTTCTGGAACTAACTCTTGATCTTTGATCTGGACTGTCTCCCCGAGTGATCCTTATCAGACGCTCTTTACGAGATTAGCCTATGCTTGTCAAATTACACCCTTTAAAATAAACCGTGCAATCCAAGTTAACCAAAGTAGAACATTCAACATTTACTCCCGTTTTTCCACCTGGATTTTAGATACTAATTAGTTCCGACGACGCAACACCCCGCTACGTCATTCTAGGTTTGATTCTGGACATCATAGCGAATGCGACAGAAATAGAGTAGCATCCAGCTGCAATGCTAGAGTGTTTGGTACTGCACAGTTAGGCCCCAAGGGTTGGAAAACAGCATCCTCTTAGTGGTTGAATATCTAACACTGACCCGAAACTTCCAATTCTAACCACAGATGGGAATCTGCACCTGGAAAAAGGCCTCTACAGACCAATCCGAACTGACATTTGAGATAGGTCTTGTGCATCTCTAATAAATGCTGATTTGCAGAGTATAATATATAAATAATGCAAAATAATGCAAGTCTAGACCAAATGAATAGTTACCATATTTTCTACCATATTATGCCATTTTCAATACAAATTTGAGCCCTCTGTACTAGCACTGCACTGTCAACAACTTCTAAGTGCAATGATAATCGTAAAAAATTATGAGTCATGCTTTCATCCGCCCCCTGCTGACCAACTGCTGAAATTCATACATAAATTAATTATTTTGACTCCAGGCATCAGAAAACACACTTTCTCAATGTTGTTCTGCAGCGCTTTCGGATCAGAAAGCCATCAGCTCTGCATAGAGATTTATCCGATTGGTCAGTGGGTGGAGCTAGAACTGTGGGCGGTGCTATGACCATTGAGCCGTTTCAACATAGGATTAAAACAAACAAGCATGAAAGATTCTGAGGCATGTTTTTGATGAGGTACCAACACTAAAAAAGTCGAGTTCACACATAGCACCTTAAAAGTGCTTAAGTGAAAAATAAAACTGGCAATGGAGGTGCTCAAGGGTTGAAAAATGTGCCTTGCTCAAACATTAGGCATTTTAGGTAGAAACCAGTTGAAAAGAACAGAGCTCAGGCTCTATTAGCTCTCCGGGCCATTCGAGCGATCTGTCTCCTGACGGTGCAGAACCTTTGACCTTAACAGAGACTCGGCGTCAGACCCTGACCAGCGGGCCACAAGAACATCTGCCATAGCCACAACTGAGCTCCAAAGGCTGAGAATCAACATCCTCCACCCTGAGAAAAAACCCAGAAAAACGGCTTTCGTTTGGTGGGAAAGTCACACTTGAGCCATTGTTATTGAAATGAGTTGACCTCGGTATTGATTACAGGGTCTTTAAAGATGTCACACACCAACTAAATATTTAGTCAAGTGCTCCTCCAAACAAAAGAACACTGAAACGCAAAAAAGCCCCGGGATAAAATATTAAAAATGTTATTTTAACTGTGTGTAGCGAAGTTCTAATGAAATGTAACCACTTTGAACTGCTTGCTGCAAAATTGTTCAGATTTTATTATGCTTGTGGAATTATTCCATAGAAGAATAATTTATTTAATAAACTAAAATAATAATATATAATACTTTTATAAAATCTAAAATATTTAATTGTGCATTTATCTTCCATTAAAGTGTGTTAAATTCTAAACCAAAGGTGTTAAGATTTAAATGTAATGTATGATCATTAGTCACATGTAGATTGAAATCCAGTCATCAACTGAAACAGAAACAATTGTGTAGGAGGCTTAACCAAACTGTGCTACTGAGGTGAGGTTGAGAAGTTTGAGCACATCAATGAGACACAAGGTACTTGTGTAGAAAATTTTATTAATGGTGATCTCAATGCTGAGAATCTAAGTAGGTTCTTATTAGTCCTGGGAGGGGTACGATTGGCTCTAAATTTATTTTCTGCAGCAGGAGAATGACCTCAAACACGCAGCCAAAAGCATTTATCTGCAGCGTAAAGAAGACAAACTGGAAATGACCATCTGTTTTAACCTTGCTCCATGGGTTATTTAAAATTGGTTCCTGCTGTCCTCTGCTGTGGTCTTGTGGCTAGTTTGCAGGACTCATACGCAGGGTTGCGTAGAGTGATGTGGGTTCGAGTCCTGGAACCATTGTCCTTCTCATGCCACCTATTCTTTCTCAACTCGCTTCCAGTCACTCTTCTCTGTCCTTCAGTTCATTATCTTCAAGGCCAGTAGCGCCGCTAAGTACGCAGCCTCGTAGGGAACCAACTGCCAGAGGGGGGCACCATTATCCCGTTTGCTCATGAGAAATTTTTTTATTAATAAATAAATTCGAACTGAATCCAGATTTTTTTTTTTATCTGAATCCAGATTTTTAATAACGTTTTCTGACCCAGCTTTTAAAAGAATGTAAAAATATAAGAATATTTTACTGTTGCGATTTTTAGCCATTCCACCCTCAACTTGTTTTTTATTTTTGTACAAAAAAACCCAATGGGTGAAAACGTGCATTTTCTCTTTTCTCTTATGGGTGTGTTCAATTACTCTTTACATGATTATAGTAAGTATTTTTGACGGTCAGAATCCCAAATTTCAGAATATTTTACGGTTGTATTTTTGAGTTATTTCATTTTGAACTTTTTGGATGGCACCATAGTACATTTCCGCTTTGGAATTACCATTTGGCCAGCAGCAACCCTGGCTACAGCTATTAAAAAATGGTTCCTGTTTGATTTGAAAATGGTATTTCCAAAGGCAAAATAATGTTTTATTGTCCCTCACTTGACCCTTTCGGGGTCACGGGGGTCTGCTGGTGCTCCAGCTCACATTGGGCGAGAGGCAGGGGTACACCCTGGAAAGGTTGCCAGTCCATTGCAAGGCCTGAAAACATATCGTATATTATAAATAAAAAGCATAAAAAGCTATTTTTCTGCAGAGACATGATGAATAAAGGAGGGAGGTGAAGTGGAAAATAAAGCGAAGTCTGCCAGGGAGATTGCATCGGCTTTAATGCGCTCAATGAAGACATCTGATTGGGTAAATGGATTAGAAGGCTACTTCCTTGGCTGACGTCCCGTGCTGTTTGTGTTAACCTCTAAGATTCTTACCCTCTTAATCCACCTCTTACAGGAAAAGAGAGTTACGCTTTACGTCAGGTCAGTGTTTGTGTGGCACAGTAGGTTTTGGGTCAGCCCGGGCCGAATGTGGAGATACTAATGAATCCAATCTAGAAATGAAGTGCGGCAGAGCCGGTTCTTTGGGGTAAGCTGTATAAAGCACCCCCTGCTGGTGGGGTGCCCTGAAATGGCTCTAGACGCAGTGCATCATTTGAGACTACGGTTTAGTATTACTTTAGTATATTTACTATTTAGTAAATTACATTTACAAATAACTTGGAAAGTGTTTTCATTCCAGATGTTTGAATCAAATTTAAATAATCGTTTGTTGTTTTAACAATGGCAGTACAATCTTGCACTGAAATTGCTTGATCCAGTGCTCACTCAGTCAGGTTTTGTCCAAGTTTGGCATTTTTTGGCATGTAGTTGTATTATTTTTGGTGCAGCACAGAGATGGCTATTTTATTTGCGTGTATTTGGAGCACGCAAACAATAGTGTAGCTGGGTCAGATAAAATGTACTTTTTAGAAGCTGAGTGTATAAAAACACTGTTATGCTTCAGAAAATTGAGGAGGAGCTTGGTTGTCGCCTAAAGAGCGGAGAGTCTTTTACGTAATTGTAGTTGCTCATAGCTAATGGTGTAACTTGGTCTGGAACAATGAGGAAGGGGGAGGAGTCCCAGTAAAGGATCGTTTTTCTCATCGGTTCATCGCTGCTTAAAGGGGCAATATTTTTAAAATCGTGCAATATTGTGGAAGCCTCCACTAACTCAAAGCAAAGAAACCAAATGTCTTCCCAGAGTTCTGCTGAGGGCATTCCAATTCCTGACAGCCCCTGAAAATCTCTCTGCTGGAGCCTTGATGAGATTAACAGTTGGTAGTGCCAGAACAAACAAAGATGAGTTTCGCAAGGTGAAGTGGTACCTGCTAAATCCTTGTTAAAAGCGCTGAGAGGCATATTTGTTTGCTGATTGATGATTTGTTTTTCAATAAGTCGTTCATATCCTGAGTCGTAAAAACCATGTGATTTGTACCAAACATGAAAGTTGAGTCTGAAAATCATTAAAACTATACCATACAAACAAAAGAACTCCACTCCTGATAGATTTGTTCAGTTGTTTCCAACACTATTAACAAGTTGGAAAGAGAAGAGAATAATAAGGTCACATTTATTTGGCGCTGATTGAACTTTAAAGCTGAAAATTCTTCCTTTCTTTTGTGTCAGTTTGGCTAAATGTTTTTGTGTGTTACATTAAGAAAGTGTGAACTTTAGAAAGTTGTGCAAAGACGTTTTCACCAAATGGACCCTTTGATAGTCACCAAATAATGGAAAGATTAGAAAAATCATGTTCCGTCATTTGATCTGGGTCAAACCGCTCATTTTATCTGAATAGCAACATGTTTTTTCAGCTAAGTGCTGAGTGTAGAGGTTAAGAGTGAAGAAAGGGAGGGTGAGAGGAAAGCAGAGTGAAAGAAAGACAGCATTGATGTTTGTGAGAAAAAGAGCAGCGGTCAGTTTCAATCCGTTCCTGCTGTTCGAGAGGGAAGCGTATTGAAATGTGACATGATGTCTGGGGTAAATGAGATGACCTTCACCCTGCGGGTCAGAGCCTGCTGTTTGTGCGTGTGTGCTTTCTGAAAATGAGGGCGGGGCTACTGACCCATCCCCCTGGCGTTGATTGACAGCTCCTGTTTTTGTGAGGGTTTTTTTTTCCCAGGGATCTAAACATCTCAAAGCTCTTAAAACGCGCTACCCGACACAGATGCTGCTGGATTTGTTTGGACATGTGTAGATAATCTCTTCTTTTCTCGGTCACTTCTCTTTTTTTGCTCCTCTCTTCTCTTCTCATCTGTTCCCTGCACTGCTCTTCTTGTCTCCTTTCTTCTTTGCTCTTCTCATTTCATCTCTTCTTTTCATCTCATGTTTTCTTTTTCGTGCTCTGTTCTACTGTTCTTTGCTCTTATCTCTTCTTTTCTCACCACTGCTCCTCTCTTCTTTACTCTTCTCATCTCTTTTCTTATCTTCTCATCTCTTCTTTGCTCTTCCCTTATGTTATCTTCTCGTCTCTTCCCTTCTCTGCTCTTCTTGTCTCGTCTCATCTCTTCTCTGCTCTTGTAATCCATGTTCTCTTCTTTGCTCTTCTCTTTTCATCTCACCCCTTCTCTTATCATGTCTTCTCCTCTTCTTTTCTCTTCTCTGATCTACTGTTTTCTCTTGCTCTTATCTCTTTTCTTCTCACCACTGCTCTTCTCATCATTTTCTTGTCTTCTCTTGTCTTGTCTCTTTTCATCTCATCCCCTCTAGTCTCTTCTCTTCTAATTTCTTCTCTTCTTTGCTTTTCTCATCTCTTCTTTTCAACTTCTATAAAATGAATCTGTTCTAAAGTCTGAATCATCCAGAGCCTGCTCTAATTTAGAAGTGGAATTGGCTTTTTGACACTTGCTACCAAGAGAATATAGTTATGTAACGAATTCTATTGTTTAGATGCAGGTTTAGGTCCATTCAATAGGAAATGGTGCATTGAGTTTTAGCATTTTAGAACGTCTTCATCCATTCCCCTGGTTTAGGGATCACACTTCAAGCATGGCTAAGCCTAGATTATCAATCATAGTTTTGATTTTACACTTGTCTTTAGTTACATCCCGTATGAAAAACACTGTGATATCATTCCACCTGCTGCTGTCATGTAATGGCTGCAAAGTTTCTTGAGTTGCCAGCCTTTAAAGTTTAAGTTCTCAATGCAACTATAACAAAATGGCAAGTCACAGTCTTTCAGTACCTAATTTTATAAATCTGGTTCAGTAACTTATGCTAAGCTGTGATAAATCTGCAGAGTAGTGAATGTTTGGAAAAATATGCAGCATTTCAATTGTGAGTCGAGCACATTGCAGTCGGACAAACACAAGAGAAACGTTGTGCGGGATGTTTTTTTTAATGCTAATTCACATCACCATACGACAGTTTGGAAAAAGTCTCCAACAAGAACCACTATCCCCATTTCTAGTATTAAAAGCAAATGCAAACATATAAATATGGAGCGCCTCACCCTGAACGTTTCGAGTTTGACTAATGCTCTGCAAGACACAAAGCACCTAACAATCAACAGAGTGTCAAATGGAACCATCAAACTAAAGTGTAACCTCATTATCTGTATCCAAACGCTCAGCAAAACTCGTATCTTTCTCGAGCAGGCGTGTTGAGGGTAGAGCCTGCATTTAGCATGACCCCGTGACCCCCTTCATTCAGCCGCTCCGGCAGCAGAGAGCAAATCCTTTAACCCTGAGGCTGTGACACTCAACCTTTAGCACAGCTGCAGTCAGCTGGCCCGCGCTCCACTGAAAGACATGCAGCTCTCAAAAGAGAAGACAAACGTGGCAGTCAGGCTCCTCTGACCTCTCCATTGTTCATCCTCCCTTCCTCCCGTTGCTACTGTGAGAGCGATCGTGAGCACACATCTTCACACAGCCCTGGGAAGCACACACTGACCCATTTTCTGTGATTCTTTGAATCATTATGATGCTGATTTCTTGATCAAGAAGGAAATTTGGAGAAGAGGATGTCTGGGTCTGAATAGGGATCCGTGTCTGGGTTAAAGTGAAGTGATGCTTTTCCACCAACTTGTTTTGTAAAAGTGCTTTTGGGGCTTTTCCTTTTAGCTGTACTTTTTCATACCCATTTGAGTGAGGTTCTAAACATAGTCGGGCTAAGGTGATACTTTTTATCTTATTGAATAGAAACGTGTGACAGTTTCCTGTTGATCACTGACTGGTCAGTTGTTGAACTGATTAGAATTAGAAACACTTAAATTGCTGTAATCGCGTAGTTTTTATTACAAAATGTCCTTGTACTGTTCCATTTTTTTTTTTTTTTGCAAACACTGTCACCACTACCTTTGAACATTTCGTGCTGGAATTACCTGAGCGCCAAACTCACCCCCATCAGCCCTCAGTATCTGCCTGTATTTCTCATCATTGAGAACAACGATAATCGTGACCAAATCAATCACTGCATTTGGAGATCTTTGGCTTATCAGTCCAAAGCACCTGCTGCTATTTTCTGCAGCATATTTCTGCCGCCTGGTCACTTCTCCCCGGGTTCACAAGTTTGGTTTACAGCATTAGCTGCTGCACTTGAAGCTTGTTAGTCAGGAATTAAAGTTCAAAGCTAAAATTTTATCCATGATACATGATAATCCTCAACCATGCATCAGTCTGCATTCAGCTTACTGTAAGTAATATATATATATTAATATCATGTTCTGAAACTTCTAAACATATAAAATGCTTAATAACCAACAAAATTTGCCCCCATATAATCCATTCCAACTGTACACACAAAAGAAGCCAAATCAGCTGAAGCCAAATTAAAAACAAGAAACTATTCATTTTTTGCTTGGTATTTGTTTAGTTGCATAATCCACAATTGTTCTCTGGGATAAAGCCACTGGTGTAACATGCAGGAACGTCTCATATTCCTCACAAAAGCTTTAGTTCTGTTTATTTTCAGTTATTTGAGGACTAATCAGAGGTGTCTTCTTGGAAAAATAAGATACATGCTAAAAAGTCTTTCAGAGGATGGTTTCCTCTCTCTTCCACTCCATGGCTTCCAGAGTGGCTCTCAGTCCAGTCTGTTGAGCAGCCTGTCGCTCTTTCATTGCCGTTATTTGTTTCTCCAGAAGCCACAGCTGCTCCTGGTGCTTCTTTTGGGAACTCCTGTGGGTGCTCGAGACTTTGCTGTTGGGAACAAAAGTTTGCAGTTGATCCAAACTCATTGTGTCCCCTAACAAAAGTCACGTCCAGTAATGATCTTGTAAAAATTCATTGTGCTATGAGATTTTAATTTTTAGAGCAACTGTTCTCAGACAACTTGGGTTCTAGGTCCCCCTGGTGGACACTAAAAAAGCTCAACTTGATAGAAACGAAACATACACAATATACACAAACAATTTCTAGATTTGCAAAAATACATTTTTATTTATTTATAATAATGCATTTTATGTACAAAAGTATTGTCTGTGTACAAATAATTTAAATCTGTTTTTACCATCCCATTAGAAAAACTCCTAACTGGTGCTTTTTACACCTAATCTCTACTTTTCATTTTCCAACAACCAAAATAATCTAAATTTAGGTTGGAAATTGATCAAATTTGACAGTTCTGTACACATCGTTCTATGTGTTTATCTCTTGCTTTCACGGTTTCACATTTCAAGGTGTTTTGGCACACAAATTTAAAATTTGTTTGCAGATTGCCTCATTTTCCACCCACCCCAGAGATAATAAATAGTGTTTTATACTTTTGGAAACAATTCGATAGCGTTTTGGAAATTTTCGCGATAACAGTTATAGCATTAGCTTAGCATAGCTAGTTTGATCACATTAGACCAATTCGGTGAAAATAAAGGCGTTTCCATTGTGTTTTTTCCTAATAAATACTTAAATCAAGTAGAAGTATGTTCCGTTGTAATATCTGCAGAAAACAAAGTGTGAATATTGGGTCGTTCCTAGACAATTACACAAAAGTCGTATAGTTCGTAAAATATCAGCCTACCAAATATCTACATTAGATCTTTTTACAGGTCTTACAACTCAAAGTTACTCTAAAATGTATTATTATTATTATTATTATTATTATTATTATTATTATTATTATTATTATTATTATTATATGGAAACATTTTATCATTTTTACTGAAATTCTGGTTTCATGATCTTTGCTTAGCTAATGTTAAAAGTGCTAGCCCCAGTTTTGGTAAATGGTAAAACACTAAATGTTATCTTGGTAAAAATGGAGACTGTGGCAAAAATAAAGAGTTCCTTTAAGTTTGACAGCACTAAGTAACTCAGCAAATAAATAAATAAACTAAATGATTATAAGCTTCATAATTACACATGAAGTCTGAAATTTTTGTTTGCATACCACTAAAGCCACTGCATTTTGTAACCAAAGAAATGCAGAATAAAGTAAGTACCGGTATGTGTAGGATTTACAGTAGCATCTTAATACAATTGTTCAAATTTATTCCAATAGTTGTTTTTTTACTTATCCAGGTCATGGCACTAACAGCGTTGCACGCACTCTGTATTTGTAAATGTATATTTTGCTAAAATCCCATAAATCTCATGACTACTATGTGCTAATGATAGTGCTGAGGCTCATATCACCTGAAGTAGTGAGAGAGTCGTGCAATTTCCTCTTTGTCACAACACTTTTGAGTATCGTTGTCTGTAAGCACCGAATCCAGTGAACCACACAAAGCTTTCACTCGTTTCTTCAGGTTCTGCTCCCTGCACAAAATCAAATAGCCTCCTCAACATTTGATTTGTCGTGGTGTTTTTATTTGTTTGTACCTTTGAATGGCTGCTTGTAGTTCCCTCAGGAGCGAGTGGTTTCTAGGACCAGGAATTCGTCCTCCAGCTTCTGTTTGATATTCAGCTTTACTCTATAACAAAAATCAAACAAGAACATGCTGCTGTATTGGAAGAAATGGTTCCACAACATGGATACTAATGCATTAAATGAGTTCACTTTCATTCATTACACCTTGAAGCACAAGTTGAACTGAAACAGCAACAACTGTGTAGGAGGGTTTGACTCAGAGCTCAGAGTTGGGATAAGTCCTCTTAGAGGGTTGCAGTTGTACATTTACTCTTAAATGTGAGACTTCTTTTAAAGCACCTGTTTGATTGCTTTCCTCTCCCCCAGTTCATCACGCAAACAGTCCATCATAAGAGCCCTGGCAGAATCCTGAGCACCCTGGACCATCAATGACAGGTCCAAACACCGCCTCTCTTTCTCTAGAAGCCGGACTGTCGCTCGCATATCTGACATCTCCTCCTTTGAAGAATTGATGTCATGATGCATCACATTCTTAATATTAAAAATATTGTAGTAGAAAAAGTGGGAAAAGACGCACCCCGACTGTTGCAAGTTCTACAAGTAAAGCTGCTTTTTCTTCTTGGTTGTTTTTGGAGAGTGAACTGGCACGCCCTCTGACCCCTGCGAGCGTGCCAGTGTCGGGGCTGATTTTGTCCTCTTTTCCTTTGCTGTGCTGTGGGATGCAGACTGCAGCTCTGTCATTCTTCAGCCTGGAGATCCTCTCCATGATTGCCTCTGTCTTAGCCAAAAAATCCTGCTCTGAGAAACTGAAATAGACAAAACCACAGAATGAGAGACTGTAATATCAATTCATTGATTTATTATGAAAAAAATCTGGTGGATAAAAATGTTTATAATGAATCTGATGAGAACTGAATGCTACAGAAGTCAAAAGAAACTTTTTTTCTCTAAATTTTGACATTTATTTCAAAATTTTGACTAATTTAAATATGTTAATCTTTTATCTCAAAATGTTTTTTTTTTTGCTAAAAGTTTCATCCTTTTTTTTTCAAAAGTTTTACTTTTGTATCTTTTAAATATGTACACTTTTTATCTAAAAGATTTTACTTTTTATTAAAAAAAACTTTTATTTCAATATAATGACAATAATATAATGGTTTATCTCAACATTTTGACTTATTGATCCAAAAAAATCTTTTTATCACAATTTCTTTTTGCTTCAAATTGTGTACTTTTTATTTAAAAATGTTTAGCTCAAAATTTCAACCTTTTTTCTCAAAAGTTTTTCTTTTGTATCTCCCAATTTTTACATTTAAATATGTCCACGTTTTGTTTCAATGTTTTTACTTTTATAAAAAAAAATAACGTTTGTTTCAACATTTTGACTTATTGATCCAAAAGATGTATCACAATTTCTTTTTACTTTTGTATTTCAAAATGTGTACTTTTTATTTAAAAATTGAGACTTTTTTTAATCTCATAATGTAGTTTTTTATTTCACATTTCTTTTAACTCTGTGGAAATGGGCTTCCATACTAGACTAATTTCCAAAACAAGTACAAACCATTATCAGATCAGATCAGAAGTAGCTTTATTGCCATGTGTGCGTGTGTGTGTGTGCGTGTGTGTGTGTGTGCACACACAAGGAATTCCTTTTGATACAAAGGAGCCATCAGTGCAAACAACAATGTACAATACAAACCACAAACATGCAATAATTATTTACACCCAACACTTTAACAGAGAAATTAATATTAATGATAATAACCTGTTCCATCTATCATCAGTAGCGCCCTCTGATGGACTGGAGGGTGCTTCGTTCTTCAACTTCGCATCTGTTGAGAGGTGAGCATGCGGTGTCCCTGATGTTTCTGTAAATTTGACTGAGGTTGTAGATCATGTATGATTCCTTTTATGTGTGAAAGGTTGGGTGTCACCTGCGCTTTGGTGTTTTTTGGATTCGTGCAGGGAAAGCAGATCACTGTAAGCCTCTTCACACTCCTCACTGTCAATAACAGAAGAGCATTGAGTTTGCCAGTGCTCCATAGTTCAAATTATACAAACAGCGACCTTAAGATGATTAGATTATTTTAAAGATTAATCATGTTATATTTTATTTTTATTCATGTGGTGCCGCACCAGTACGCCAGAGCCATGAGCAGAGCCGAGCTGTCAGCTTCCTGTCGACTGAGACTCATGCTCAGCTGCTCAGACTCTCCTTTCCTTCTAACCAACGCAGCATTCAGTCGCTCGTTCCTGGCTTTCAGTCGCTCCAGACTCCTGCTCAGAGAAGACACACATTTCTGAAAAGTTGCTAAAAGACTCCAAACACTGTTTTGTTCAACAGACCCCACATCAGTTTGGAAACCGTTCGTGCCCAAAAAAATGCTTAATATCGCTTGTAAAGCTCCTCGAAATCAGATTTACAGTGAGGTCAATAAGTATTGGTTCACCCTGTGGTTTTGCAAGTTCTCCACCTAAGAGATCATGTAGAGGTCTAAAATTTTCAGCATAGGTGTATTTCCCCTGAGTTGTGGAATTATTGGGATGATGCTCTTCATTCATCTTCCTCCAAGTGCAGCGAATGGAGCTAAGACTGGAAATTTGAAGACCTTCTCCATTATTTGGTGCCTCCAATCCTTTTTTCGTTTCTATTGAGGAATGAAACCAAAAACCCAAACCTCTGAAGTTTTTCTGTCTCCGCCTGAAGCACAGAGTCAACTGTGCAGGGGGGAAAGGGGGAGTCTGGCCTGGAGATAGGACTGGGCATCCTGCGGGACAGTAGAGGAGATCCAGGATATGGAGGAGAGGAGAAGCAAGGGCTTGAAGTTCTACTGGAGGACAGAGACGGACTCATGGGAGGAGAACAACTCATTCCATACAACCACTTCCTCTTGAGGTCAACGACCTGCAAAACACAGTTTAGTTTTGTTAAGTTGCAAAACGTTCTTTTACTCTTTCAAAATCCAGAAGAAACCTTTTCCTGAAGCAACTTTCTCTCGTGCTCAAAATCCATCAGTGTTCTTTCAGCTCCCACGAGCTCCTCCTGTCGACTGCGAATGGTATTGTTGAGGTCCTGGTTGAGTTTGTACAGTGAGAGAACTTCATGTTGGTACTGTCGTCTCTCCTCATGAGGCAGATGTGAAGGGTAGCAGATGCCCAGGTCCCTCTCCATCTCCACCAGCACCTGAAGGAGATACAGGCTTCAGATCCTAGGGGATACAGGGTTGTTGGTGTGTATTTGGTGTAGCACCTGCGTGGCTTGAACCCAGCTCTCGCGGGCTGCAGAAAGATGTGTTGCTTGAATCATCTCAACATTGTTGCTTTGAAGTTCGTTTTGTCTTCCTCGACCAGTGGAGCTCTCGAGAGAAGAAAGTACGGACTGCAGCTGGTTCCAAAGCTCAGTGCTGCCCCCTGTGGAAAAGTTTCACAAAATAGTTCAGACCTCTCAAAATGGAAAAATGCTGGAGGCTATTTCACTAATTCTTGGCTCAAAATGAGTTTGCAAGTGTTTTATTTGCTGTGATGATACGCCAGCTTTTGCTAAACACCACTCGCCTTCAGGATCCCTGCAGATCTTCTGGCTCTTGTTCTGGTCCACCTCGACAAGACTGCATGATGCAACGCTCTGCATAGATCCAAAACTCTGCTGCGGGATGGAGACAGGACTCGTCTGCTCTCTGTGAGAAACAAGGCAAGTATCTTTAATATCCAGAGCTAATCCTGGTGGAATGCCGGGTATTCTGTACTAGAAAGCAGAACTTTTGATTAATCACATATATTCTGTCGACTACATGGAACTACACAGGCTTCCTGTAGAGCAGGGCATTCCCTTTAAGGTTCTATAACTTAATACAGAAGCCTTGCATAAAAAGGTCCAAGTCTTTTCAAATGATAAGCAAATAAATGTGAAAAAATCCATTTAAATTATGTTTCTGTTCAGTGATTAGAGTAAAGTTCCACTGGTGACTGCTCTTCAGTCTTTGTTTTTTGTGATGTGTCTCATGTGGACTGCAGGAAACTCAGAATCGAAGACCAGGAGATTTTGGAGTAACAGAACAAGTGTATTGTCCAAAGCTGCAGTCATCGAAAATCCTTCAACACAGCAAACTAAAACATTCTTTCTTTGTATCTTATACACCGGAAACCTACGGGGGCTGCCCACAAAAGGAGTGGTCAGTTCAGAGCATGATCAGATAACAAAAGACTGTAAATCGAGTAACACCTACCTAGTTCCACCAGCCCCCTACAAGGACCACATACATCGGCTGGTATTATGTAAAAAGAGTTTGTCTATCTTAATAAGCAATTCTCTGTAAATCACAATCATTAACTGATGAATCTTCAATACAAAATAGAAAGATAAACCCATAACTTTTGGCTGTTGTTAAATAGTTATGTCGGAAAAGCATAGCTTACAAAAGATGTTACATTTGTAATCCTACAGGTTGTTTCTGTCGTGCAAGGTTTACCGTGGTATTTGTAAGGCGTCCATCTTCCTGTTGAGGTCAGAGATGATCTGCAGTAAAGTCTTCACCTCTGTTTCACACTGCGCCAGCTCAGAGTCCGCTGACACCAGACTGTCCGATCTCTGCAGGAGCATCACTCTCATTAGAAGCAGGGGATGAAGTATTCATTCGTGAAGACAAAGACATGAGTCCATAAATGTACTGAGATACAGGACAATAAATATTTTGTCCCAGTAGGTTTCATCCAGTCGTTCATTTCTTCTCCCTAGCAACCAAAGCTATCTCAACTTTGGTAAATGATCTAGATGTTGGGGTCGGATCATTTCACTCACAGTGACACGGAGAACATTAAACTATGGCACTGCCTCCTCCATAGCAACCAGAATATTTTCCATAGCAACCAAATCAACATATCTACATTTCAGCTCCAGAAAATACTAGAGACATGGGACTTGGTATAAACGGGTAACTTTTAATGACATCATTAGCTCCTCTGTAAGTAACCAGATTTAATTGGTACAGTTTCCAGCATTCATAGTCACAAGGGGCACATTTAAAATAGTAAAAGTTAAAGTTTGGGTGCGTTCTAGTTATGTTTGATGGGTTGATTGTTGTTTTCAACATGTCTTTTGTTCTGAACAGAGGGAAAGGAGGAAACGTGCACATCCTGTGCAGGCACTTCCTGCTGCTGCACGGTGTGTCTGAAAATGAACACATTTCACTACAAATATCATTTAAATCTCAATTATCTGCTAAGTTTTGATGACCATGAAGTTGCTCCAGTGAAAATAATAAATAATTTCCTAAACCTTTAAACGTTCTGGTGAAAACTGAGAAGTAAATCACAATACATCCAGGTTTCACTTTCAAAGACACAATAATATGTTTAAAACAACTCGATCTATAGATGGCACTCACCTCTGTCATTTTGTCTACTCCTTTTTCAGGTGATGTACTCTTCAGCATCAGATCAATGACTGTGTTCAATGTCAGAGTCAAACCCTGCAGTTCCCCATGCACTCTGTGTTCTCTGCTCTCTGTTTGAACACAGCTCTCCATTCTCAGCTCCACCCGCAGCCTTTGTACATCTTTTCCTGTTTTCACTTTTTGTTTGCAAACCCCTACTAAACTCTCTGCTATTGTAGTAATATTTTAGATCTTTTTAAACCTTTATTGAATCATTTTAATTTTGTGAACATTCACTATTTGTGGGCAGATGACTTTTTAAAAATTTTGTTTTTCTTAGGCCTGTCCCAAGTTGCACTATACGGACTTGTGGAGTTCATGATCTTCACCATTTTGAGTGAACTGGAGTCATATTTGGGACAGCACCCAGTAATTAAGAAAAGGCATTGTGGAGGTATAAACATATTATAGATAATTAGACAGACTCTTCCCCGTTAAATGTGCAATTATAATGCTAACCATTATTTCAAAAGATGGGTTTAAGAGAATTAACACTAATATTATTCAATTTACTATCACCATATAGAAAAGTAACCAAAAAAATGGAGGGGGAAAAGGCTAAAACTCAAGATTTTTAAAATATTGCAGGTGGTGTATTTCGCAAATAATTCTGGGCCATGATTGACTAAGTGAACATGCACGATTTATGATAAATTTGGGCACTCATCTCTAAACGTGCCTGCATTTGTATCAAATGAGCCAAAGATGAAAAGGCCTGAGTTACCATTAGGAAAGTAACAATACATTCTGGTAATAGGATAACTGTGGTTTGTATGTGACAAAGTGTATTTTTTTAGGTCGCTTTTTTGTTTTTGGTGTTAATCGTCCTTTATTCTGATTAATTGTTACTAATTATTCCGTGTCGCGAGAGGCACTAGTGAGCGCAACGCACCGTCAAGTCTTTGCTCTTCGTGAATCAAACAAGGAAGTGTTTCCGAAAAATATTTTTGGTCACAAATATTTATAATTTTCCCTCTACTTGTGCTTTAATTTGCTGAATGCTTGGTAAGATATATTTATAAGCTATTTCTGCAATGTTGTTATGCTTGCTGTTAAGTTACTTTGCGTATTCTGTGAGTATTGTTGCGTAAAATGTTTAGGTTAGGCAAAGCGTTGAATGACTGCTTTTATTTATACAGAAAATATTTTAAGTGTTCTAGCATTTTTATCTGGCGGTGCGAATGATGATATAAAGGAAAATACTCTATGAGAATAGACTCAATGTAGGTTATTTTTATACTCAAAAATACAGTTAATTATGTATGTCATTATTGATTTGTTATATTGATTTTGATGTTTGTTTGTTTGTTTTTACTATGAGTTCCAAACGCCATTTCAAACGATTTTCTAAATTAAAAATCAGTGCTCGAAATGTAGTAAACTTGTAGCATTTTAGTTACAAAATATTTGGCTTAATCATTATTTAATCAGTTATTTTGTTATTATGTTATTTTAATTATTTCTTGATTACTTTTACATCTACAGTACATTTACATTTATGTATTTAGCAGACGCTTTTATCCAAAGCGACTTACATTGGTATTGTAAGTGGGAACGTTGGGAATGTTGGGAACTTTTACCTAACAGCTCTCTTATTTGACATTTATTTGACAAACACAGCAAGTTTTAGAGGAGATTTGCCACTGGCAGGGTCTGAATGTTGGCATTCATTCATTCATTCATTCATTCGGTGCAGTGTTTTATTCTGTATCCAGTACGTAACCTTTGTGATGATGTCAGGTTGCCATGGAGACCCCTGAGCCCGGTCAGGCTGATGGAGAGGAGCGCATGATTGACCTGCGCCCCAGGACCCGGTCCAATCCAGAGGGTGCGGAGGATAGACGTAGCAGCACAGGTAGCCCGAACAACAGCCTGGCGTCCCCCACTCCACAGCCAGGTGTGGGCAGCCGTGTGGAGGGTGAAGGCGAGGCGGCGCGCTCTGACAGTCCTCCCACTGCCTCGGCCATGGCACCCGCTGCTGCCCTACCTCTCTCTGCAGCAGGAAACAGCACTGGCGTCCTTCCTGCAATGGCTTCTGCAGTGAAGGAAAGAGTTAAACCGCCCCAGTCATCCATGCCCCCGCACATGCACACAGCAGCAGAGTTACACCTGCGGGCACCACGAGTCAACTGTCCAGAGAAAGTGGTACGTTTGTGTAAACAGAGCTTTGATTCAACAATTATCGGTGAAAATAACTTATTAGCTTGTCAATTTTTGAAGGAATTCCTTATTTACAGAATACAATCATTGCACAGTACTATAAGTGACTTTAAACAAACATTTGAAGAGTTTATTTCAGTTCAATCCCTTACCTTGTGGTGTAATTTTGAAACAGATCATCTGTCTTGATCTCTCAGAGGAAATGTCATTACAAAAACTGGAATCCTTCAATGGGTAATGTTCGGTTTCATGTTATCGCACTCTGTTTTTGCTTGTGTTGTGTTTAAATGTTTGATAAATGTTTTGCGTTTTCAGATCCAAGACAAACGCCTTAAATATTTCACAGAAAATGATTGAGATGTTTGTTAGAACCAAGCACAGAATCGATAAGCGGCACGAGTTTGCTCTGGTGGTGGTGAATGATGACGCCATGTGGGTGAGTAAAGAAGATAAATGTTGAAGGATCAATTAAATAGTTGTAACTTATTGAAGATTTTGGAGCATCACAAATGTTTGATATTCTTCGCTGCAGTCATCTAAAAATCGAAGTAAACAAACGTGTTTTAAGGGGGGCAGTCCTGTAGGTCATTTGATGGTCAGTTTACCCGAAATGTACCACTACCAATATCTTACATAGGTTTACCCTTTGAACTGGGTTAGTGGAAGACATAAGTTTAGACTCTGACAGAATCAGAATTCCAGTAACTTTAAGGATGTTCAGTTACTGGGAGGTCATCATTTGATGCAGCCTAATAAATAGAGATGAAGCTGCGGGAGGCACCCATTGTTTCTTATTATTCTTTTCCATTTTCGCCATTTAAGTCAATGGCAGCCCATAAAGCCGTTTGCATGAAAGTTATGGAGCTTGGCTCTGACTCTTATGAGTAACGTGACCGGATTTGGAGTCTCAAACTCTTTGGCATCACCACTAGTTCACGTTTGCATTTGTTTATACTGTTTCAACCGCGTGGCTCACGACAAAATTTCTGTTCATTAAGTCCATATCCAACTCAATCAACGACAATTATGCTAATTAGCCTCACATCGATAAGATTTTCCTGCTGACTGAAATGAAAGGAATAATAGTTGAGTCAACGCTTTAGGGTATCGAGATAAAACTGTTGATGTTATAATAACCAAGACCTGAGGTTTCCTGCATAGTTTCAGCACAGTGCCTCCTAGTGGTCAGGAGATTTAGATTATTTTCCTATCAGTTCGTTGTGAGTCTTCAGTACCTGATGTCATCCGCAAAAATTGGCTTGCGACAGCACGACCTAAACCCTTTTATATCACGTCTACCATTTGACGTTGATGTTTCATTTTGTCCAAATCCTTTACTCGCATTAAGTTCTTTTGTAAAGTAATGTAAACAAGCACTTGAATATTTGTATGACTCATCTATCTAGTTGCTAGTTTCTCGACTTTCCGAGATTAACTTTCGTATGAAATGAATTCTCACACAGTTATCAGGATTCACCTCAGACCCACGAGAGCTGTGCAGCTGCCTGTACGACCTGGAAACAAACGTCTGCGAATCCTTCAGTATCCTTTACTCACAACTAATGTTTATCTTTCAGTAATCTGTGCTCACTTATCAATTCCTTAACTGACATCTGTAGATCTGGAAGATCTCCTCAACGTCATGTAAGCACTTCGGTCAGCTGTAGGTAATTTACTGACTGTTGTAGTTTCTCAAACTTTTCCTTCTTTTGAAGACTGCAGAAAATCGAACTTCCTCAGATGGAGAATATTCAGACCATTCCGCCTCCTTTTGTGGTTCGGACTCTTCTGGTCTTCAGTCGGCATGCCGGCATGCTTCAGTTCAACCCCTCTGATGCCGTCAAAGTGAGGCTTCTGCACACATGCTGGAGAAAACTAGTGTCACAGATGAGATGCTTTCAGTCTTTTTGCGCAGTGTTATTAAAGTAATCGAATTGAAGAAAGATACATTCTAGGAACTCATGGAAGAATCCCTGAAAAAACTGAACATATGATCTGCTTCTTTATTCAAAATTCACTTTTTAACTCTAGCCTGTTCTAGCGTTGTATAATGTTTATGCTAAACAAAGCTACATTTTCTGTTAAATCTTAAACCTTGCTTTCAGAGTTTTCTTACTGTTATCGATTAAAAGAACTTTGTATTTAAAAACTGTAGTTGGTAGGTATTAGCTAGAAAGTGCAATGCATTAAGCCTTAAATAGGCAAATTTCACAATTGATAACAATATCTTTGAAAATAAGGGTTCTATATATGTTTATTCATGGGCACATTCCAAAAAGACCATTTGGAGGCATAAAAATGATCCCTCCACAGGTCTGTGACCAATCTGGCATCAATATAGCCATAATGTTTACATGTGAAGATTTGATTATTCATCAGCTAATTTGAAATCACACTTCCACATTCCGTGGATGTTGATCAAAATGAAACTGAATTGGAATGTTTGGCCAGTCTAACATCACCATTTTCCTTGAATGCTATGAATCAGTGACTTACAAGAGGCTTCACGTGAGAATTGTTTTCTCATTAACTTTTCCAAATATTAATTTAGTTGTTGGCAGCCTGAAAAAAAGTACTTTCCAGGTGCTGTGTTGATTCTATTTTGAATTGGTTGGAATCCAGAGATATGTGACACGTTTAGCTTTTCCCATGTCATGAAGGTAACCCTTAAACCATGTAAAGTCCTTAAAATTTGACCAAACCTTCTTTTTCTTTCTAGAAAATGCTGCTTTCTCCGTATTTCTTCTTTGATGTTGTTTTTCTCCATAATGGAGCTGAAGAACAAACAGAGGACTCGAGCTGGAAGGTCTGAGTCTCTTTAACCCCTTTCATCTGTACTGGCTGCCGTTCCGTATGCTTCACGTTCCTAATTCCGTTAATGTTTATGTTCACGACAGGACGTGTACGCCAACTTCTGTGAGCTGGACTCAAAAGGCATGTGTTATCGCTTCGAGGTGTCTCTGTGCGGTCCTGCCATCGAGCTGCACAACTGCATGGCCAAGCTGCTCTGTCACCCGCTGCAGAGGCCCTTCCAGAGCCACGCGTCCTACAGTCTGCTGGAGGACGACGAGCCTCTTGATAACGAGGCAACAGTGTGAGCGTTCCCTCCAGAAATATCTAGAGACTAAGGAACTCCTGAGTGAAGAACTGATGTATATTTCGATAGATATTGATGTACAATATCTATGGTGTTCTATCACAAACTTCAGTGTCTTAACTAAACCCACTGTTGGGTTTAAGGTCATTTTCACTTTACATATAGTCGTCATTCACTCGTCGGCTGTTGAACTGTAAGGAAAATGTTTGACAGGAAAAAATGCAGCCATAAAGGTTTAAAAAGACTTGAGGATGAGTAGATTTGCTTTTTTTTATCTTGAATCAAATTATGCAAATTTCTTTGGGGTTTTTGCAGGTTAGAAATTGACAGTAATTTGGTCCCAATGTTTTGGAAATCATTGAAAAGCTTCAAGTAAAATCCAAACTGTTTGGAGATATAGATCCAAAACCCTTGAAGATTAGAGTCAGAAATGTGTGGACAAGAAATACAAAATGTTTGAAGATTGGTGGCCAAAACTTTTGGAGATGGGTGCCCAAAACTTTGGCGATTTGCATCCAGAACATAGGGAGATTTAAGTCCACTACTTTTGATGATTGGTGACCAAAATGTTTGGGAGATTTAAGTCCCAAACTTTTAAAAATTGGTGACCAAAACTTTTGGAGTTCGGTTTCCAAAATGTGTGGAGATTGGTGACCAAAACGTTGGAGAATAAAGTCCAAAGCTTTTGAAGATTGGTGATCTAATATTTGGAGATGGGGGTCCAAAACGTTTGGAGATTTAAGCACATATTGTTTAAAGATTGTAATCCTGAATGTTTGGAGATTAAAGTCCAAAATGTATGGAGATTGGTGCCCAAAACATTTGGAGTTTAGTGGCCAAAACGTTTTGAGATTAAACTATGGGGATTAGACTCTGAAATAGAGATTCAAGTCGGAAAAATGTTTAGTATAAAGCTTATTTTTGTAAATTATTTATAACCATTTATGTATTTTTTTTTTTTATTTGATAGAATGTACTTTAAAAAGCTAATTTGTTAAAACGAAAGCAGAAATACACGCGTGTCCACTAGGTGTCGTAAGAGCACTCCAAGCGCTTGTTTTTTTATTTTTTAAGACGCTAACGGATCCTGACCTTTCACTGATCTTCGGGGAGTTTAACCTCTAACTAATTCTCTTTTAACTTTGATTCTTTAATGCTGCAAAATGCTTTTGAAGCAGTGATTGTGTTTCCTGCTATTGAGTCACTCTTTAAGCTCAGAGATAATAGTCGGAAGTGTGTTTAGGTCACCTTTTCTCCCTTGTTGTGTTAATGGTCGCTAACCTTTTCATCCTGGATCCTCCTTAATTCATTAATGTTCATTAACTGTGATGCCGTTAAGATGCTAAACATTCTGGGCCGGGATTGATAACTTGAAACCTTGCACAAAATGGTGAAGCACAACAGTTTTCTATCCTATTTTAATCATCTGATGGTACTTTTTCCAAAACTAAACCGCTCCGAAGATGCATTTCAGCGATAACTGTAGTTTATATCGTGGATTTCGGTAGATGCAGATTTTTGGTATTTTCTTTATTTGTTCAATAGCAACAAAAAAGTTAGTTGCAATCTTTTGTGTGTTGATTTATTTATTTATTTTATGCCAAAGGTGATGGAGTTGAACTCTTTAACTAAGAAAAGTGTGTGTGTGTGTGTGCGTGCGTGCGTGTGTTAAATCACACACACCAACCACGACTGCTATACCCCTGCAGGTGAGTGACTTCGGTTTTTCCAAAATAGTTTGATTCAGCTTCTCTCTTCCATTGACTGTTGCCCAAAGACAACCATTGACATCTTGCATAAGGAGGGCAAGACACAGAAGAGACTGCTGTTCAGAAAGTTCTGTGTCCAAGCACATTATTAGAGAGGCAAAGATGTGGTAAAATGAAAAGTATGCAAACAATAGGGAGAACCACATCTTCGAGAGTATTGTGAAACAAAACGTCTTTTTATTCAAAAGAGAGAGAGATTTGTTTCCTTTGGAAATCCAAGGAGAGGTGCAGGATCCACATTGCTTGAGGTTCAATGTAAAACTTCCACAGTCAGTGATGGCTGTGTCATCTGCTGGTGTTGGTCCACTGTGTTTTCTGAAGTCCAAGTTTAACGTTTTGTCTATCAAGAAGTTTTTAATCACTTCCTGCTACTGAATAACTCCATGGAGACGCAGATTGCCCGTGCCTGGTTTAAGGAGCATGTTATCCTGGTTCTTAATGGGAAGCAAACTCATCTGACCTTAACCTCATCAAAGCGAAGGAGGAAGATGGGATACACGAGACCCAACATTGCAGAGAAGCTAGTATCACAAGACCCTGGGCTCTCAGAACACCTGAGCAGTGCCACAGACTGATCGACTCCATGCTGCTGTAACAAGTGAGATGCAACTAAGAATGAAGTGCCGCCCATGCTCAAACCTTTTTTTTTTTATTTAATTATTATCAAAATAAGGGACATTAACGCTTGGAATATGTCAGTTTTTTTGATGTGGAATTATTGAAATAAATCAAAATTTTAAGACGTTCTAATTATATGAGCAATGCATTTGATGGCGTTGGCACTAATTGAATTTGTGAAACCACACGTAGATGAAAGATCTCCAGTGATTCTCGAGGTAATACTGCATGCTAAGCTGCAACTTAATCCATCGTTATTTCCAAAAGTCACCAGAGTTCACCTGTCTTTTGCAGATTCAGCTTCCTGTTTTTGTCTTCAAGCTCATCTGTGGTCGGCTTCAGGATTTTGTGAGAACTTTTAGTCAGTTTCAGAGCGCCACCGTAAATTATTTCCGCTGGGGTTGAATTGGCAGGGAGACAATGGCCTGCAGGAAAAGGCCTGACTTACTCCAGGATCCCTGTTCACACTCTCCCAGACGCAACTGTCATCAGCAAGCGTCATCATCGGCCTGGGATCAAACATTCCGCCGCCTCCTGCGCTTCTGGGAGCGTTTGTTATTCATTCCTGCCCGGAGGAAAGACAACGGGTCACCATTGTGTTCCCTGCGACTCCAGCGATAGTCTCTGCAGGAAACCGTTTCGCTTGGTCTGTTTTGATCAGGGGTGTTTATGTATCTGACCCAATCCAGGAACAGATGGAAGGACCTGCTTTGGAACACTTCTGCAAAATCTGAGCCAATGTATCATTTATTTAAGTCATATTAGATCTGAGAAGGTCCCAAATGAGCGCCTAGACCGTCTTGGGTTGCATGAACGAAGTGTTACTGAGATGGTTTTCTGGGAAACGTGTCAGGGTTTGGTGGGATGAGGGAAAGTGAAGGAGGGGCTTTGTTTGCACTCTCTCCGAGGGGTTCTGTCCAGGGTGAAGCACTGATAAAATCTGGAGCTTTCCAGGGGAGGGCCCGGAAAGAGTCACGCTGCGGGAAGTGTGTCTCTGGGTTTATAAACACAGCTCCCACTCTGCGTCCTGCTAGAAGTGTTTACATGTGACAGTACCGGCAACCTTTTGACCACTGTTTTTTTTTCTTCCCCCCCAACGAACCTCTGCAATCCCAAACCACCTGAAGGTTCAGCTCACATCTGCAGAAATGTACAAGAACAGCTACTCGCAGGCCACTTTCGGACTCGAGGCCAAACAAATCCACAAGGCCAAGGGGAAAAGCTGTGGCTACTACATGAGGATCGTGTTCTTCTTCTCATCTCTGATCCAGTCACTCATCATCGCCAGTCTGGTGCTATTCCTGGTCTACGGGCAGCCGGAGAAGACAGCGGAGGAGAAGAGAGTGGAAGAGTTGGAGCTGGCCTTCAACAAGCTCTCCACAGACAACACCAAGCTGAGAAAAGACAAAGCCGACCTCAGCGGAGCCCTCAAAGCCAAGAGCGGAGAGAAGGACGCAGCCGATAAAGAGATAGCCAAACTGAAAAACGACTTGAATACGACAAATACCAACAGCAAAAACGTGCAGAAGTCACTCGTGAGTACTTTGTTTGATTGGAAGTAGTATAGACGTTATGTGTGGTTTACACTAGAATCGTCTCGTTCAGTGTCTGGGATTTCAGAAATGAGCAGAAGACATTTATGTCATTGTAGAGATGTGTTATAAAGTCTAACTGCTCCTGGAAAAAGTGCACTCTCTCTTCGTACACCGGAGTGTAACAGTCTTGTTCTGAAGGAGCTGCACAGACCAACCTTCTCTTGTCCACCACCTCCACGATGGCGTCCAGTTTGTAGCCCAAGACAGAACTAGCTTTTTTGCTTTTTTAACAAGCCTTTAAGTCTCTTTCTGTCTGTAACCGTGTTGCCGACAGCATAGAGCACTACTACCATATCCGTAAGAGTTCCCTGCACACACCAAAAAACCAAGGTTTGGCCATTTCTGTAAATGGCATTGGTATTTGCAGTCCAGTCGCGTTTCTTTAATGGAATGCCTAGGTATTTAAAAGTGTCCACAATCTCAAAGTCTGGTGTGTACGTCAGGGAAATCCAGCACCAATTCCTTTGTCTTACCCAGGGGTGTTAAACTCAATTCCTGGAGGGCCACAGCCCTGCACAGTTTAGCTCCAACTTCCAGGTCTAGGTCTTTCTGAGCAGCGTTGGAAGAAGGGTTCTGGTCCTCCAGGAATGGAGTTGGACACACCCGGTTTTACAGGCGTTTGTTAAAGTGGTTTTCTCCCCACCAGTCCACACAGTCCATGATGATGGTAGTTGTACTTGAAATCAGCCGTGTACGGAGCGAAAAAGAAAGGTGGAAAGGAGTGTCCTGTGAGGGTTGGGGTTCTGCATTCTTGTTAAATTTTTCCCCCAAAAGTTGATGGTATTTTCGTGAATATTGGTGCAATCGTTCCATACACCGTGAAGGTTTGTAATGGTCCGTATCATTCTGTAGGACACAATTACAAGACACAATAAAACACACAAAAAAGGAAAGGTTTGAATAGAGAATAAAGGAAAGATGCCAAATTCAGCCTAATAATGTTTAAAAGTACAATTCTTTTTTTTTTTTTTTTTTGTAATCCAATACGTTGTTTGACCAATCACAATGCAGCTTGTTGCTAGGCTATGGCAACTGAAACATTCTATGCGGCGAATCGATTAATCAGTTTTGTGGCTGCAGACATGTCTTAACGCAGACCATTCAAGCTACAGCCACCAAACTTTGCCAAGATATCCAAACTAGTCTAATTCGGATTGCTATAGCTTTTCAAACTGGTCCCACTAAAGGAATAGCTCTGAGATCCTGGGAAATTATCCATTGACTTAAAAAAGGGTCCAACTTGGTAGGACCTCATAGAAACTTCAAACAGACCACACTTGTGGAGGTTATCAGTCTGTGGAAGAACATACCAAGCATCATGCAAAAGTATTTGAACCCCAGGCTCGAGAAGGGGTTAAATATTTACCATTGATTTATAATGGCCACCAAAATAAATATCGTCAAGATGAAACATCATAGTAACAAATGAATGCTTTTATGACACGACTGAAAGTTCCCTAGCAACCAAACTGTTTACCCTAGCAACCATATTTTCTGAACTCAGTTTTGGTAAATGATTAAGACACAGGGTTTGGTTTACACAACATATTGTGACCGGAAAGGTCACTAACCCCTCCATAGCAACCCGACTGTTTACCATAGCAACCAATGTGGCATCTCACTATCTCAGTTAAGAAAAATCATAGAAATGCGGGGTTGCTTTATATTACTCATATTGGCATTGGGAATTTTGTATGTAGTCACTGTAGTCCTTAGCAACCAATAATCCTACCTAAGCAACCATTTCATTTTGCTTTTACAAATTTAAACCAAAAAGTTTAGTTCCAAATAGTTCTGTTTTAGAGTCTTTCTAAACACAATATTAAACTCAGGTTTGGAAGATTGGTGCATTTTTTTTTACCCAAACAACTTTCCTCTGCTTTACAGAGTCTCTGTGAAGCAAATAATAAACTGAAGCTTCAGAGCACTCGGAATCCAGTTTCGTGTCCACCAAGCAACCCCAATCAGAGTGGTGAGTTGTCGTATAATCAGCTGAAACATTTTTTTAATAAAGGGTAAGATCTAAGCGTCTCTTTTCTCTCACCAGGAGAAATAAAAACCCTGAACACTCTACTTGAGCAGCAGAAAGCTTTGTACGGAATCCTGAAGAGCAACTTCAGCCAGACCGTGGAGTACCTTAAAGCAGATTTGGATAATGCGGTGAAGGAAAAAAATGAGCAACGGACACTCGTGATCCAACTGAGACAGGAAAACGAGGACTTCAAGTCTCAGCTCGATGTTTACACCAGGAAATGCAAAGAAGACTTCGCCAACTCCCTGCAAGGCATCCAAACAGTCACAACAGCCTTCCTGACCAAAATCGACAACTTCTTCACCAACTCCGTCACGTTCCACCTCACCTGCCCAAAGCAGCAGGATCAGATGGACCGGATACGCTCCAACTGCTCCAGCCTTTCCCGTCAAGTAGAGGACAAGTTCCAGACCTACCTGGACAACGTTGGTGCCAAAGTCTCCAATATTCAGAAACAGAGCAGCTGGCTCGAAGTTCAGAACGTCAGGCTGACCTCCGAACTGGACAAGTGCAATACAGATCTGCAAAAGGAGAGTTCAGAGGGAAGCAAGAAAATCCAAGATGCTCAGCAGATCTACGACCGACGACTGGAGCAGCTCCTCAAGGAGCAAACCCAACTCAGAGACGCAAAAGATCTGCTAGACGCCCAGCTCTCTGTGAAAGATGCAACCATCATATCTATGCAAAATGGCTGTATGCAACAGGTAGCTTTATGTTTTGTTCTCAAAATATGTTTGGTTTAATTAGGGAAAGATCTAACTCTCTCTGTTGAACGTTGTACAGCCCAAACCTGCTGGTCTTCAGCCTCCAGCCACTGGCAGAGGACCTTAACTATGGAAGGTAAGATTTATTCAAGCCTCATAGGTGAAATTATATTTCAACTGACCCTAAACTTTGTGAAATTTAGCGGCAAAGGTGTCAAACTCAGTCCTTCAGGCATCTTTGGAACAATTCGCCTACTTCACACAATCGCTTTTTACGAACGAAAGTGAAGCTCCGCTGGGAGGAAACCCAGAAGTAGATGTAAACAACGATTGATGACAAACCTGGAACCACTACCAATATTTTCAGTCAGTACTGTGCAACTTTACATATATTACATTATTGGTCAGATAATGACGCATTCCTATCGTTATTGTTGCTATTTTTAACACTTCTCCTGGGTTTCTTCTCGCCACAGCCTCACTTTCATTCATAACATGGTGGATGTGTGAAATAGGCGAATAGCTCTCTGTTGTAGTAAGGATTGGAGATTGTAGCCTGCCACAAAACTTTTCACAAGTCTATTTTATGGAATCAGTCACTCTTACCTCTGTTTCAAGAGAAATTACAGTGGAGCAATTACTTTTTTGGGCAATTAACGTCGTTCTTCTTTAACTCTATTCCCTTGCAAGTTGTCGTTTTTGCAAATTAGGTTATCTTTCTCCAAAAGAATCAAGGCTATGTTGAAGTCCCCTCAAGAAATATCTTGACCTATGATATTTCTGTGTATGCGGCGTGCTTTAACAGAATTCATTCGCAGTTCTCCCAAGAGAAAATGTAGAGGTGAACAAGGAAATACGTTCTTTGTTAGATGTTCTGTAAATTGGCCATGGTTTGTCAGTCATCTGTCCACTTTTTAGCCCAAAAATATAGGCTTTGTTGGAGTCTCCTCAAGAAAAAGTAGTCTATATGGTATTTTTCCACTTGATGCCTTCACTATGGGTTTAAGGCACCTTTAGAGGGTGGTTCTGCTGTAGGCCGTGTGTTCTACCAATTTTGGCACCAATAAAATCAAATGGTAAAAAAAGGACCTTAAATCCTTAACTTCAGTTTGTGAGGAACCAACAGCTTGCTTTGGAGATTCGTGCTGGTTACAAACGGTTTCCCCTCTCATGCGTAGGTTGGGTGTGGAGAAGGGAATGATCTGAATCTCAAGGCCGGACTCAGGAGTTTCGCAGTGACTTTTGTGGGAGTTTCCTGCTTTTGAGCCTGTGATCTCGATTGTAAATAGCGTTTCACTGTGGAGCACTGTAAATGTAATGTTTAGGTCACTGTTTATATGTATTTAAGGATGCTGAATACACACAATGAAGTACTGTGTTTTAGAGAGCAATCAACATTCATCATCAGTTGATATTTAACTTCAAGACAATCTGATTTTGTGACATGCACTTCTAATACGTTTGTAAATATCAATGTTTTTCAATCATTTCAGTGATAACATTTCATGTATTTTGAGTCATTTTGTGTACTTTTTGAAATAAACAAGTAAAAATGTAATAAAACCTTTGCCTACTTTTTTTCTTTGCCTCGTTTCCACATTGACTGCTGCTCATTTCATTGTTCAACACCGCTTTTCTGGATTTATATATTTTAGTTCCGCACGTTAAACCGGTTTATCTAACAGGCAGCTTAAAATGAGAAAATTGTCTTCACAATGGTTTTTGTATATAGAGATGAAATAATGATGTTTAAATAAATGATAAATACATTACAGTTGTTGTGGTCTGTACTTCCTCGAACTTTGATTGGCAGATGTTTCGTCCAATCGGCAATAAGGAATCAATTTTCAAGCTACACCCACACTTTTGTATGATTTGTAGCTGCACATTTTTTCAATTTGGTGTTTTGTTTTCAGCATTGATCACCTGATTTTATTCAATCGAGTGAAAATAGGTTTTGTGAAGCTCGGGGCAGTCTGTTAACACTCTATTATTCATTCTCAGGCCCCCAATCCAAGTGTTGTTATGCAACAAAGTTAATATTTTTTTTTATAGGATTCATATGATTTGCGTCTTGGAATACAGTAGAGAAAATTATAATAGCACAGTCAATCCCTTCTTTGTAGGATTCTGCCCCCCCCCCACCCCCACCCCCCTCAGAAAGCGCGGAGCTGTGAATGAGAGGAAGACAGAAAGAACAGCAAGCTGTGCAGAGCTCAGGCGGGTGAAGAGTTCAGTGATCACATGGAGATATTTCATTGCATGTGCTCCTGACAGAAGGACATATAGTGATTTCCTCCAAAGACGTCAACAGTTCAGAAGTCCTCCTGAGTGCAGGAGATTCAGTGATAACTGAGTTTGAATCAAGCATGCATCTACCTCAAAAGTTTTAATAGCTCCACTGCTAAAATGCTGCCGGAATTAATCCAATTTGACTCCAAACTTCCTCCTTGAGAAGGCGCACGAAGCTTATTTTAACTTGATTTGAATGATTTTCATCCACATTTCCTACTCTTTTGCTTTGTGCAGCACTTCGGCCGACAAGAGTTCAACCACCGCGCTTCAAAAAGAATCATTCATGCACTTGGCAGATGATTTTATCCAAAGCGACTTACATAAAAGAGTATTTTTCACCATAGCATCAACGCAATGAACAGAAATGAGCCATTCCAGCTTTCAAGGATTTTTTTTTATTCACTGTTTTTCTTTGCCTTTTGTTTTAAGCACAACATTTGCCCCCAAAAAATTCATGTTTGTTTTCATTTACAAACTGACAATCAAATTAAGGATTGATACACAAACTGTGTAGGGATGGATTAGTTCAATTTTTAAATTCTAAAAGTTATGAAGTCTAGATTATTTTTTTTAAATGTATTTTTTTGGCTTTTTTTAATTACCCGTATTTTTATATTTTTACTATTCTATCATGCATTGTTTTGTTTTAAACTATATTTATTCCAGAATCAGTGCATCATTCATTTATTTTGATGCAAACAAAAATGTGCTAGAAATGTAAAATATAAATGTAATTTTATATTTTTCAACCTTTTGGATGTTTACAACAGCTATAAATAGCTGTTTATCTATGATGAACAAAAATAATTGAAAAAAAAAGAAAAATATATATTATATTGTATTAATAAGTTACTCTTATTGTTTAGTTTTGTGGTTATTTTTTATTTTTTGTTACTTGTAGAATTTAAAAATTGAGCGATTGCCAATTAAATAACTTTAGCCAACATAATAATTCCTTTGATTTGTCAATAAAAAAGTAATAGTACAAAATAAGTGCAAATGAAGGACAAATGTGTGGCAATGTTTGATTTTTTTGCTTAAAACACATTTTGTCCCTTTTTTGTTTCCAATTTATTGTCATCTTGAGCACTTGTCGTGAATGGCTTGAATTCTGTCATTAGATATAATCAATAAATGCATAAATATGTTTAATCTGGTGCAGTTTTATTTCCCAATACAAAAATCTTTGAAAATAAGGTCTAATATCTCCTCCGGATCGACTCTCCCAGTGATCCTCCCCAGACTGCCGAGAGCCAGACGAAGCTCCTCTGCTGCCAGCACCAGGTCCAGGTCTCTGTACTGACCGTACTCCTGCAGGGCCTGGGCGGTCTTCTGCAGGAGGATCCGGTGTCGAGTCTGAGTCAGGCTTGGGCTGCCCATCAGCGGGTCGCCACACCTTTAACGACACACAGATCTACAACTCACATTTTAAAGCATTTGGCAAAGTAATATTTAAAAAAAACAGACTGTAAATATATATATATATATATATATATATATATATATATATATATATATATATATATAAAAATTCTAAACAACAACAAATCCATTCCTTATCTCTGATTTGGAAAGACGTACGTAAAACGATAAATGCGAACACTTTCATAGAATAAAAATAGCTGAATACAGCATTAACCGTAAACAGATGAAATATTACAGTGTACACGTTAGTTACAGCTTGTTTGATTGACAGATGTCTGGTCCAATCAGAGATAAGCAATCAATTATCAAGCTACACCTGTGCCTTTAAGAGATAATAGAATAAATTTATGCAGTTTTCTTATCATATACTGCTCTATTTACAATTCTTTGGCTTCTTCATTCAGTTCCTTTGGTTTAGTCACGCATGCTAACCTGTTTGTGTTTAAGAGTTCTGTCAGGCTTTTCTGTGTGGACCTACTTAGGGTTATTATCTCCTGCACCTGCTCGTGCTCATTAGCTCTTGACCCCGCCCCCTATTTCTTTGTTCAGTTTCTCAGTGTTCTTTGTTGTTTGTCTACCTTCACATGCTCCAGACATGGTTAGTCGCTCTCGAAACCGTGACTGCGTACATGCGTTCTGCTGGAGGTAAGCGTTGAAATATTTTCTTTTCTCCGCTCAATTTGAGATCGAAGTGATCTACACAATCAAACGTGTCGTCTATTTAATCTTTGCAACACGCTCTTTAAATCAAAAAACTAACTATTGTTTCAGGTTTATTGTCAAATATCAGGGTTATGAACTCGATCGCAGAGAGAACAAAGCTCTTCACAAATTTACATTCTTCACATTTTCTGCTCAGCTTTCTGAAATTTAAATTTAGCTTAGCAACAAATGCTACAGCTGACTGCCACACAGTCTGTCTGTCTTTCTGTCTAGCTCGCTTCCTATCGATCTAGATTTGTACATGTCTAGCTACCCACCTGTCTATCGACCTATCTAGCTTCCCATCTGTGTACCTGTCTATCTAACCATTTGTCTATCTAGCAAGGTTTCTACCCGTCTAGCTACCTGTCTGTCGACCTGTCTAGCCCCACAGTCTATCTAGATTACCATCTGTCTATTTGTCAAGCTACCTACCTGTATAGCTACCCATCTGTTTCTATGATCAGCTACCCATCTATCTAGTGTTTCATCTGTCTGGCTACCTGTCTATCGGGGCGGGGAGGGGCCCTCTGGTGGCTCTTCTGAGCATTATTGCATTAAAATGTCAATGGAAGAGTTTTCTACTCTTCTAGAATTATCACCATTACCGTTTGAAACGCTAATCAAAGACCGTATCATGAAATTCTACATTTGAGGGCTACTGTTTTCTTTACGGTGATTTAACAACTTTTAATACGCTTTAACACCACACCTGTGATATAAATACACGAGGGATATTAAACCATTTTAGAGGTGCTTTAGGATTTGCACTCACAGAATTTTGAGTCTGCCCTGGAGTAGCGTCAGCAGATCCTCCAGACCATCTCTGGTGTGGCAGGACATGAAGCAGACAAGAGGAAGATCAGCCTCCATCTGGAGGGAAGACTCCACTCTTTGCTTGTGCTCGGCAGACACCAAGTCGCTTTTGTTGAGGATCAGGACGCTCTCCTGTCCCAGAGTCGGATGCTCCAGGATGCTCCTCAAGTGTTCTTTGAGGAAGACAGGCACTCGCTGGGGCTCCGAAGGAAGCTGCGTCAAGTCCACCACCACCAGGGACAGATGGGCCTCCTCCACCCTATTGGCAGCAGAGGAAGGCCATTTCTTAAGTCTGTTTCCTGAGCCTGGTCAGCATCTTATCCCCTCTGACCTCACAGAAACAAACCAAGCACTTCCTGCAGATGGCATTTCTTTAATAAATAACACTAGACTGTACAGACGGAACAATATTATTCTCCCAGCACACAATGGTGGACTGGGACGAGCGGAATTAATAATCTGAAGAGTATTTGGGTGGATTTAGATGCTCTGGAAATAGTTGGGACTCTCAGCATCGCGACTCTAGTTATGAAACGTTTGACAGAGTGAAAAGTGAGGCAGAAATATTTAGTTGTTGATTTTAAAATGGAATGACTAGCACGTATTTAGATTTTTTTTTTTTGCCTATTTTGAACATAGTTTAATTGAAAAATTAACCAAAAAAGGCAAGTTTTTAATTTCACATGTGCTAAAAAGAACCAACTTTTTAAAAGCAGCTCTATTATATTTATTTTGACTTCGTTAAACGATGCGCACACAAAAGTCGGAATTGTCACAAACAGGAAGTTGTTAATAACTCAGCCATGTGATTTCCAATCGGGTTCAAATTTGGCATGCGTGTTAAGACTCAATGTCGGAGCAAAACTATATAGCAACCTACAGTATCATTTATACCGCCACCTAGTGGCAACATGGAATATACGATTTTCTATGGTTTGATGGCTTTGAACTGGCTACTGAATTCCGAAGTTTTGCGGTGAAGCAGGAAGTAGTTAGATCTCGGCCATACAATATACGATGTACAATCAGGATGAAATGTGCCGTGTTTGAAGGGTCCATGTCTGACGGCTTATAAATAGCAGCCTGTGGTGTCAGTTGTAGCGCCATATAGGGGCCACATGGAATATGCCATTTTATGTTGAGTTAATGCTGCTTTTTCAAACTGTATTTGAATTAAACATTTGAAAATTGGATGGCTTATAGAAGGACCAACAGGAAGTTAATCATTTTGTAAAAAGAAAAACCCTTAAAAACCTAGAGATTGTGTCTGTTCACCTCCAAACTCAGTCTTATCTCAAGGAATATTAAAAACTTTTTTTGACTTATGGCTTGTTATAAATCAATCATTCCATGTCTGATCGATCCCAAATGTACTAACTACGCTAACAAACTATCTCTGAACAAATCTACAGCAGACGTTCTCAGTAATAGCGCCACCAGGTGGCCACAGGAAATACAACATTTAATATTGATAAGGTACTTTTTTTTTTTTTACCAATTTGATGTTAACGACATAAGTGATGTTATAACAGAAACTTTATATTAACTAGTGAGGAAACCTCAGGGTACCTTTCTTATTTGAATATTTATTGGGTTTTTCATGAGTTCCTCATGTGGACTAACCTAGTGACGTGGGCTTGCTCTGGCGGTATGAAAATCGTTATACGAACCCTTTTCCAACCATTAAAAGTACCGTAACACAGAGTACAGAAAGAAAACAAGGCATGAACCCAGACAAGTCCCCACTGCCCAAACCGATCTCACTATACTTTCTGACAGTTCTCTGTAAACCCCAGTGATGTGTGTGAAGATCCCAGTAGAGCGGCAGTTTCTGAAATACAACCACACCACATTCAAAATCCCCTTTCTACCCCATTCTAATGTTCGGTCTGAACTGCAGCAAATCACCTTCACCACGTTCACATGCATTAGTTTCTGCCGTGTGACTGGCTGATTAGATATGTGCGCTAACGAGCAGGCTGTACCTAATAAAGTGGCCAGTGTGAGTAAATGGAATACATTAGGGTCTCTCATTTAAAACAAAGGACATTCACAAAATTTTCTCCCTAAAGTCTTCAAAATCCTTCCAGTCTGCTTTTGAAACAAACTCAAAATATAAATGCAAATTATAATATTTCTTTCACATAAAATAAAACCTGAAAATGCTTTATTAAATGTGAGCGTAATTTGCACACTCCTGCAGCATTATGTAACTAAACCCTTGTGCGTTGCGTAACTGTTAAGTAATTGTGAAAAATCCTGCATGCACCGTCCTCCCGTCGGTGAATAAACAGATCTCTTCCCCTCACGCGGCGCTCGGAGTGGGAAAAACCTTAAGAGATATTTCCCCTCCTCAGGCCATTTTTAGGGTGTCTGTATTTATCACTCGGGATTGTTTGCACCAGAATGCCTCCCTGTTTATAGTACGTCGATTTTCCCACACGTGTGCGTAAATACATACCGCTGTCGGGCGCGACGAACGCCCTCCTGTTCCACACTGTCAGATGTGTCCCTAAGCCCCGCCGTGTCACTCAGGAGCACAGGATAACCCCCAATGTTCAGAGCAACCTCCAGCACGTCTCTGGTGGTCCCAGCGATGGGGGACACGATGGCTGCAGGACGCTGAGCTAGAGAGGCAAAAAAAAGTGGCAAATTTTCAGAAAATATTAAATAAACCTCAAAATGCTTTTCTTTTTTAAAGATATTAACATGTATGTGTTGGTCTCTGCCTGCTAAAGGCTGTAAACGGAAGCATTTATTTTATTTTCAACAACAAACGGGTTATTTGTTTGATTTTGGTTTGTTTTGAAAAGGAAGTTAACATTGAAGCACACAATTTTTTCCAATAGAAAATGATTGTGCTCCCGCTGTTAACAATGATCACCAGAGACTGTAATTCAGAGTAGAGAAGCATCTGAGCAATACTTCTACACTGCTCTGTAAACGCTCTCCGTTTTGCATAAGTGAAATCTGCTCCGTAGCTGACCACGCCCCTTTTCACTGGCTTTGTCAAAACTGAGGTGTGAAAGCCCCCTGCTGCAGCTGTGCGATTGTGCTCCCACTGTTAACAATGACAATGATTGCATCTAAGCAATCCTATACTTCTACACTGCTCTATAAACACTCTTCATTTTTCATGCGTAAATTACGCAGAAGTGAGATAATGAACTCTCTTTATGCAAAGCGGCTCTCTGACATCACATGAATTGATTACTGACCACGCCCCTTTTTAGAGGGTTTTTCCAAAACTGAGTATTAAAAGCCCCCTGCTGAGTCTCAGGGGTGCTGTGACATTTAAAATCATTGCAATACTGATAATATTAATATTAGTATTTCACATATATTGCCTAGGAATTTAAGTCTGGTGGTTAGTGATTGTGTTTCTAGTCACTTCTGAAACTTATTTAAGTTATTGTTCTGTTTTATTTAATATTCACTAGTACACAACTATCCCTTACTCACATTTAAATGAGAAACAGGTGAAACGTTATGAGCTCTCTCCATCACTTGTAGCAAAAGAAACGGCTTAATGCAGACATTGGCGCTGCCCCCTAGTGTTTGGATAATATTAAATGCTCTAACACAAATCATACTAGAAACTAGCCTTCTTAGCTTTGGGGTCTCAAACTTTTCAATTAATCTAATGACCATTTGAATCCAGTGACTAATATATTGTTCCTTGTTTTTCTCCGAGCAAGGCTTCGAGGAAGTCTCGTTTCTCAGGATGGAGGACAGGGGGTACTTCCCAGTGACTTTAACAAGATTTCTCGAACACAATGTTTTACTATATTTAAAATGAACACAAAAACATCACAAAGTTCACTTCCTGCTGAATTGCGAGAGGCACAAAATTTGCCGTAACGTACATATCTTTGGGATGAGATAACCTTAGATCTTTCTGTACATCAATTGTGACGACACCCAGCAGCCGAAAATGCTTTTAGGCAGGAGCTGAAAACAAAAATGCTCTGGGAGCGGAAGCATTATCATCATTTATTTTCATCAATGAACATGCAGTGAACGAATAAAAAAAAAGAACTCTAAATCAGATCAATAACGTGTAGAGCGAGTCACATTTTTGTGTTAAAAATCAATCAATGACTGAATGAAATCTGGGATTGGCTGGAGGAAAGATTAAAAAATACATGTTTTATCGTCAATATCGACTTAAATTTTATCCCAGATCGACACAGTTCACTTATGGCTCCTGGAAATGGCTGCAGCATAGAATTAAATCTAATTAGTTTATTCTACAATGTTTCTGAAGTTCAGTAGTTTTCGTTATCTTCTGTAATTTAATCTGCTTGATGTATAAAAGAATACAAGAAATCACAGCATGCAACACCCTTCAGGATCTGAAGTGAAACCCGCAAGATTTTTTCTTGCTGAAGGGTTTTCTTGCTTTAACTGGTCGTTAACTAAAAAAAATAAACATCAAATTGTTGGCAAATGTTAATTGTTAACTTTCAACGTTAACCTAACCACCGCGGCACGTTACGTTTACGTAAGCTGCTGTGCTTTTTTTAACATTTAAATAAATAAAAAAACAACTTTGACGATGTGTAATAAATTTTGGATTTATCTGTCCGATGATTATTAGTTAATTACATTTGTCATAATTTAAACACTTAAAAACTGCAAATAAAGTAGTGCAAATATAAAACTCCACTGAATAAAATTCAGTGCGAAAATAGCCCACGGTGAAGAGCTGGAGGTCCTTTTTTGCATATTTTGCAAGCAGCCACTCGAGGATTTGGTTCACATTTTTCGTCATCCAGCAAATGCGCTTTGAAACGAGACAGTCCCCACTGCTAACTGCGCCAAAGTGGTGTTCTGGATCGCAAACTCTAATGCTAAACCCAACCCGCCAGAACAGGGTATGCGCCGCCGTTTGCACAAGCACACTTTAAGGTGTATGTCCCTGCCCAAAAATCATCTGATTGGTTGTAGTCCCTCACCCCAACCTTAACCCGAATCCTAAGGCGAACCCTGTGTATCATGGTAGACACGTCACGATTCATCGCTCAGTGGGTGGAGCTTATCCAGTCTGCAGTCAGGGGTACTTGACTTGATTGAAACAGCAACCTCCCCGATGTTTATCACCCATTCTGCTCCAACAGAGGGCGCACTTCCACTGGAAGACTACAGTATTTTTAACTACAGTGGTACCCGGAGATACGAATGCTTCGAGTCATGAAATGTTCGCGATACGAAAGGTCTTGCAGGAAATACAACAAACATTTCTGCTCTATGTTCCGCTTGTTTGTATGACGTCGCGTAACGCTTCCGGGTTCTTGTGCTCCTATCTCCCAGTGCAAAAGGTTCTGATGCGCTTCAAAACACTTCAATAACACAGCGAAACATTACGTATAGATTACTAATAATGTGCTAAAACAAATGTTAAGAGTCAAGTTGTTGTAAAAGAAATAACGTTTATAATGTAGAAAGTGTTCTTCTGTAGCGTAAGTTAGAGAAACGCAGTGACGCATTGTCTCCATCTGTCTGCGCTCGTGCTTGAAACCTTGTTGGTGTTCGTAATTCGTGAAATATCTTGAGAAAGTTAACTTTCATACTTAGTACCGTAATGTTTTCTGCATCCGTTCCACCTCCTCCGACACATCGCCTCAGTCAAGGTAAGGTTTCACTGTTGTGAACACATTACGTATTTTGCTTGTGTTTTATTCTGTTTTATTATCATTTATTACGTTAACAATGTGTAGATTTAAGGATTGAAGAAACGTTACTTGATTTTTCTCTGGTTTTCCATTTTTTCCATTTCCACTTGTACTGTTGTTTCTGAGAGCCGATGCACGGATTAGGCGTTTGACATGTAAAACTTCGACATACGAAAGGTTGGAGATCCGATGTCACCCTGGAACGCATTATATTCGTATCAAGGGGTACCACTGTATACGCAAAATCTCTAGCTAAAAGCAAAGCAGTTTCAAGTCCCTTTGTTCAAAATCCATGTGCTTTACTAACCTTGAAAATACTATATTAAAAATCAAGTCTTTTTCTAGGATTTCCCATATATAACCTCATATATAAACACGGGATCAGGTTCATCAAGATTGAGCTTGAAAAGTGCTTCACTGTGGCGTTCGATCTCATACAGACGGGTGTTAAAGTACGTTTCCATATGTTCCCTGGAAGGAAGAGGCCAGTTTCATTGTGTGAACTTCCCTTAAGAGTTTATACAACGAATCAATCTGAAAAAGCAACCCCTTAAAATCTGTGAGCGCTAAACCGAAATCTCCTCGTAAGAATTCCACTTTAACCTGAAATGAAACCCAAAGGTCGATTGTTTAGGATGAGTCCGAACAGGTCTCTCTGTGTGGCAATAACAGGCAGATGAATGTAGGTAACGTTAAGCAGGAAGTTTGCTGATATCCAAACATCCCCCTCTGCTACTGGAGAGTCAGAGGTCACAGATAAACGTCATTAAAGGCCGTACGCTCTCATTTTATGAGGGTGGATGATAACATGAGCATTTATCACAAACAATAACCTTCTGTACAGGTTGACGATGAGAATTTCCTTTCCCCGTGATGTGTTTTTAATGTTCGTACGAACACAATGAAGTGCACTCTTAACTGTTTAATACACGCAGCAAAAACAATGCAGGATGCACAAGCACTGATTTACAGAGACAGTTCAAGTTGAGTGGGAGGCTTCGATGAACAGCGCTGAGAAATAATTTACCGCCATGTTACACACACTGTTCCAATTAACTAAAAAATATTCAAACAATCTTTCTGTGTATTGTTATAAATTATAAACAGAGTAAGACGACTCTGAAGGCAAGATTTAAAAGGATTTAACAGTACATGTGGCTTTATTTAGCTTAAACATTTGAGATGTTATCAGCTAAACACACGCTGAACAGAGCGAGAGAGAGAAACAAAATAGTTTGGAGAGGATAGAGGGGCAAGGTGAGAAAGAAGAGCCATCTTAGCTCTCACAGGATCTGCAGACAAAAAGGCCAAAACCAAGTTGTGCTACTTTATTTTAGAAGCTTGTAACTTCCTGTTTGTGATGTATTTCCTGTTCTATGTCAGAAATCTACCAGAAAACGGGAGTATAAATATTTTGTTCTATTACAGTAAATATATCATGTTATAATGCGGATACCTGCAGCTTACAGTCGAGTGCGACCTACACACTCACCGGCCACTTTATTAGGTACACCTGCCCAACTGCTTGTCAATGTAAATCACAAGCAGCAGCTCAATGCATTTAGGCATGTAGTGTTACAACCCCCGTGTGTTGTAAATGTTTATTATTTATATTTACAATGTACTTGTGTATTTTATGTGTTTTATGTGATTACGTAAAATTGGTGACGTCATCTGTTTATGATCAGGTGATGAACGGGGCGGACTATTTAAGACCCGCTCGCTTTCAGTCCGATCGATGCGTCTCTCAGTTTTTTTGCCTTTCTCCCGTCAGTTTAATTTGTGACTCTTCGTGAACCTCATTTGAGCTTTTAGATTCGAGATCG